>JAQFYT010001367.1:0-16818 GCA_034694925.1 Ceratophysella denticulata
TTGAGTTAACTTTTTCAACATCTACAGTCACGCACGCCACATGATATCCCGTTCACTCGTTATTTCCTGCGCTGTTGGGCACCTTTTTGATTTGGAGATCATTTTGAGCCACAGCACTACAGGGCAGGTGGCAGTGTTCTTCGTGTGTGTCCTTGTACATATCCATAGATATAGAACTCTGGCTTTGCAAACGCAGCCAACCAGCCCCACCAGTTTCCCTCCCTTCTCTCACTGAGACTCATCTGTGTACTTTGGGTTCCGTTTTTGCTTGTGCCTTTTGTTCCGCGCTATCCCAGTCGAGCAAATCGCTCGAATAAGAGAGCATGGCAGCCCAGCTAAGCTGATGGCTCAGGCTGTGCAAACATGCTTTCACATAGCTGCTTCTGAGGCAGGCATGCTTCTGATGATGCAGCTCTATGCTGTATGTATCATGTCAAACATATCTCAAGTATCTAAGTACAGAATCACACAATCAAAGCCCAAAAGTTAAAATCGAGGCCAGCTCCTGAGAAAAACACGTACCGTATGCTGTAGCGTGAACCACCAATATTCGCCTATTCGTAGAAAATAGTGAAGATTGAGGCCATTCACAAGGAAGTATTTTGAGTGTGGAGCGGTAGGTTTGAAGAATGTCAGAAACTGGTTTCGGTTTGTAAACCAAAAAAGGCCAAGACCAAATCCCCAATTAATTAGTAATTGATTACGCGAAGAGTTGACTAGTGGATGGTCTCCTGATTTCCGGAGAAGTTTCAAGGCGAAACGAGTTGTAGCCCCCAGAGGCTCGACATGGCCGCTGCAATTTCTGTAATCCTGCTAAAAAATTCACGTAAGTTACCTCCACACGTTTATCTTTTGTGGGTTGGAGTCGGGATAGTTGGCCTATCCTGGTGTATAACTGTTGGCATGTCAATGTGCCGGTGTGCACTACTGGTGTTGATAGACTTGTTTACCGGACGTGAGGCAAGCTCGTTCGGATTATTTTCTACGATTTTAATGTTAAGAAGATACATAGATACCTAGGTACAGTATTGACTGAAATTGTATGTTCCAAAATTTCGGAAGACAAATCTGTTTGCATATCTTATACCTAAATCAAACGCTAAATGCATTGAGGAATCTACAACTTTATGATTAGGTTACAAGGCAAACGCAAGAATTTTTAATTCGGAGTCAAACCCTATAATATTCCAAATGCCGATTTCAGCCTTATTTTATGACATACTTGATTGTGCTTAGATTGTTAGTTAAGGTTTCTCGAGTTCTCGGTACCTGCCCACGTATTTTGTCGGTAAATAGTTTCCAAGTAAAAATATGCTCGGTAAAGAAACAAAAATCCTTATAATAGGTATACTATATTCGCATTCACCAATAAGTCTGATCTAGTCATTTGTGACCGGAGGCAGCAAATATACTCGATCCTTCAATCTGCATTACTGGCTCGATAACGGCTTGGGTTATACATAGACTATCCTTATCCTTGCAATTACAGTTTTGTGTATTTAACTTTTTTTTTCTTAATCTTAACTTGGGTAGGTGTATTAAGAAGGAATAAGCTGATCCAATGTCTGTAGTACAACAAAGGACAAATATCCAAAATAATACTTTGGATCAAAGTGCTTGTGCATGTGCTTACAATGCAATCTTGAATTGCTGCGCTTCGCCCCCTCGGCGGAGGTAGTCCTCCTGCTTTGTGCTCCGTTGATGAAGGGTAGGCACAGAGCATGTTGTCCGAAATTCCATTCCTGGCTAAATACCCGTATTTGACTCGACATTCCTCATTGTTCCAAATCATCATTTTGGTCTTTTGTAAAACCGGCACCGGACTCTGGATCCAACTACGACCCCAACCCGCCAACGTGGCCTCCACGCCAACCAATAGAGCTTCGTCACTTTTCTTCTTTGTGGGGCGTTTTGGGAGGCAAACAGGCAAAACTCGGGCTGTACCCACCGGTGCTGGTAGTTTGAAACGGAGCAGCGCAATATCGTTGTTCTGGCAAAAACATAGAATCGAGAAACGTGAGCTAAAGAGCGTCGCCAGATAAGAGGCTTTGTAATGATAATGATGGAAGTGAACATGAGAATGCTATACCAAGGTCTGCTCATCATAGTCCCTGTGATAGATTACACGGGAGACTTTCCGAACAATAAGCGGCCCGTCAGTCACGGAGTGCAACTTGTAGTCCCCGAGATACACCTGGATATTTGAGACTTCCTGTGAGCTCATTCTGGAAGTAGCAAATTAATGGTTTGTCTCGAATCAAGAACGAGCTTCATAAGCTAAAAAGTCTATGTATTTCATTAAGTTACCCGTAGACGCACGAAGCAGCACTGAGGACCTAAAAATTTGTATAAATCTTTGTAATTAAATATCTATGCGACAGCGGGATTATATTATTAAAACTTCATGCTGCATTACGTGGTATTGATCAATGAGGGTTCCAGCACAGAAATGACCGCGACTACCGACGAGTGCAACCTATGGATTAATTTATGTTCTGGATTAGCTGCATTTCTTAATATTTATGTACTTAATATAAAATAATGCGTTACTTACGATCCACGGAAAACGTCTTCCCTGCTCCCCTTCATCCAAAGTATTATTCATGTAACCGCAAGTCTGTTCCCGGAAGAAGTACGACGCAACTGTGTCTGGAATTGGTGCCCCGGGTTTGGGTGAAACTGGTTTCGGACTCGTCGGGGATGCAGTGGTTACTGGCTCCCGCAGGATAATTCGAGTCGGACAGCAAATCAAGCTATCCGGTAATTCTGAAAATGAAAAAAATCAATATTTTTCTACCATAAATTTTGAGAACTTTTGATCTAAATCAAGATAGCTATTTCATTGATATTTTTTTCAATTAATTAGGCGATTAAATAATGTTAAATAATCTTAAAATGACAGCCCAAAGTCAATGACAAAACGTATTAATATAGTCTTGTTGCAATGAACAAACGGAATTTAATTTATCACATGGCTGGCTAATACTGTATTACACCCAAATTATACCCGCACGACCCACGTCAAGACTACAAGCTCCAAACTGAAATTACCTGTTTATTGTCTTACATTTTTTTTATATTTAGATTTCCATATGGTGGAAACGTAAAAACTACTGCATTGTATTTGGCTACGTATATACACACTGTAATTTAATTGCAATTGGTACCAAAAAAAATTGATAGAATATTTCTATCACATACCAACTCGGAATTTACTGAAGTTGGGCATATCACAGGGTCCGGAAATGGACTTGAGCGTCCCGACTAGATTCGGATTCGCAAGTTCATGACGCTCCTTTCCGGGTTCATCGGAATAGAGCATAGGATAGCATTCACGCAGAATGGCACAGCGACCTGGTAATTATAACCCATTCATAATTAATACATGTTTGAAGAATTGTAAATTGTATTGAACTATGTAACATGCAAATCAATGCTAACCTTCTTCTCCCAGTGTAGTGTAGCAAGTTGGTTCTTCTTCAGATATTCCAGATCGGGCACGTCCCGCAGGCCCGTAGTGCCAGGGCAGTGGAAATGGAAACGTCCCACTTCGCTGTTTGAACAGATCGTCCTTGGAGAAAGCTGTGGAAATTGAATATTCAGTACTGCTGCATGTAACTATTTAGTTTCAAATATATTTAGGTTTGTCTGATGTAGTTTAATTTATGATTCAGTCTTAAGGATTTAGCGGATTTGGAATTTGGATTGTGTCGCTATCTGACGATTCTTCGAACTTTGATATATACAAGCGCAATGCCAATGCTAGCTATTTAAAATAATTTGTATGTTTTATTATAGCATTCTTGCTGAACACGTGAATTCAATTCCACATTTATTCGGAATACCAATTTATTGATAAAATGTATATAAAAAATTAAAATGACTAATAATAGAATTATCATTTATTCTTCGGTCGAGAGCGTTTGGGCGGTGGTGGAGGTGGACTTTGTCCAGACGACTCTGAATCAGTGGTCGTAGTGTCCGTTTCGGTATCTGCTAGAGCTGATTGACCTCTGCTCCTTGCCTTAGGATCCTTCAAATCAGCTGGGCCTAAATCCTTCTTCCTTCCCCGAGCAATCTTCATGATTCTGTCCAGAAGCTCTGGATAGCCTCGCATGGCTTGATTGAAGTCAGCTTGCGTGAGTTTGTACGTATTGCAGCTACTCGTCGCCACGACAGAAGCCACGCGTCGCTCATGGGAAATGAGTGCCAGCTCTCCGAAGAAATCCCCGTCTTTTAAATGCCCGAGTACCCTTCCGTTCTCCGCGAGGATTGAAACCATTCCGTGTTCTATGAAGTACATCGTTTCTCCGACCGTGTTCACGGTCACTATCACGTCGAGTGGGAGGTAGACCTCGAACTGGAGCTTGGAAATCAGAGCGTATATAATTGCCTGTGGTAGGTCACGAAATATTGGCACGCCTTCTACCAGATGCCTACAGTTGTGCATGAGAAGCTCTTTCCGCAAAACATCCGAAATTGAATTAAGAATGTCCTGTTCCTTAAAGAAGTTTCGCTGGTAACGTGTTTCGTAGAAGAGCATGATTCGGTCCTGCAATTGATTCGGTACTTGCTTAAACCGAAGATATTCCTGAACTTGGTTCACGGTATCCATGTACTTTTGTTCCGCCACGGCCTGTGACTGGAGGATGGAGGAAATGAGGCCGATGTAACAGCAAATGAGGATAAGGCCGGATAGAATGGTCACGATGCTGCACAGTATGTCCTCAGGCTCTCGGCTAGCAGCCGCATCCGTTCCCACTGCTGCAGCTGTTGTCAGGACCCGGTAGCAGGCATTCAAGTATTTTTCTGGAATGGAGACATTCCAAAGGCCTCGAACTGTTACCCAGCTCAACGGTTTCTTCACGGCCAGTCCTTCGTTGAATATATCCGAAATAAGGTAGTGGAAGCAGGCGTGCCAGTGAGTAAAGAAAAATGTCACTGTCACAGCTTCAATAAAGTGAATGTACATCCTGGACACCTTGTATGCCTGTACGTACATTGAAATGAAAAGTAATCAATATAATTCTTGACAAATATCCGGATTCAATTTTTCAAAAAACATCACTCACAAATAGTAGTCGACTAATATACCGGATGACTCGTGTAAGCCTAAGGAATTTGAGCAATTCCAGTATCCGTACCGCCCTGGAATAGCGGAGCTCATGCTCCGTCATCGGACCTCCCCTCGTCCTCTCAATTGCAATGTAGATGAGGTCAAAGGGAATAGTAGACAAAACATCAATAATGAACCAGGTCTTCAAATAGCTAATTGCAATCTTTCGTGGGTCGAGAGTCACGAGATCTGATTTGGTGTCCACCTTCCCCGTCCGGAAATTCAGGAAAATGTCGAGTAGAAAAATCGTCGTGACCGTGACACTGATTTCGATATGTGAGCCTCCGCCCTTCACAAGGTCCTCACTGTAGAACGTGAGCCTCACTGGGTCCACGATGAGCGTGATGAGAAGAAAAATGGACATGAGAATGTCACAGACCCACCGGAAGTTACTGTAAGGGTGAATGATATTGGGGAAAGAGGCGAGGTGTCGGGAGCGTTCCACGACGACGGACACTGGGGAACGGTAGCCCAAGCGATGAATCCGTGGTCGGGCCGAGACTAGAAAAATTGACCGGAAGGATTTCCAGCATTCTCCCTTGAAGAGATACTTGTGGACATATTCCGAGTCCGGCATCATGTTAATGCCTTGGGTGATTCCGGCCATGGTGCCTTCCTTGGCCTTCTTCTTCCGTTTCTTCCCATTATTCTCTTCGGCGGGGTCAACGTTGACACTCACAGATAGGACGGAAGTGTCACTCGATCGTCGGGCTGGGAAATCCGATATTGACGGAATCGTGACCACCACACCGCGATCCCCTAACCCCGCCTCACTCCACTCGGATTTCATATGGAAATTCGCGTTGTTCAACACCATTTTCACAGAAGTTTTGGCCGAATTATTATTGTACTCAGGTACCTATCTAACTAATGACTAATTGATGTGGACAAGGCAGGGAATGGAGGACTGCATTAATACTTGGAATGCCTCCAATTTAGAAATTTTGAGGAAGGTCGTGGGTAAAGGATAGTCCGAATTCATGGAAGCACGCAGGATTCAAAAATATTGTATTGATTTTTGATGTCATGGGTATTATTGTCAGAGGCATGGATTCTGATCTGACTTGTTACCAGGACAAGCAGGACCAAAAAACAGTGTAGTATACTACACCGTAAATCAAGGTGTAAACTCAATTATTGGTTGAATTGGGAAATATACTTGCGTTGATACCAAATGTAATATACCAAGTATATTTCCTCTTACAAAATATTTACAATTTATTCGATTCTGAACTAGAAATGGTTTTCTAAAATACTAGCATTAATATTTTAAAACCTAAATGGACGGAAAACTAGCCTAGGAATCGAACACGAATAGAAGCCACTATATACTACATGTGCCAGGTATCTAATTAAATGCGAATAAATTAAAATGTTATTTATAAAATAGAAAAATATTTATTGGATGGAATTTGCATAATAATTTGCATAAGAATGTTGAGAAATTTGTATTTTTGTGGAAATCTTTTGCACATTGAACGCTTGCCGTCTGAATTTATGCTAATGATCGTTTCAGGCATTTAATTGGACGAAAATCTAATACACTAAAGAACTTTAAATCGCTACACTACAAATTTTCACATACAGGTAGTTACATAATGTACCTGTTCTGTCCAATAATAACATTATGACTATGGATACAGGATAACCTGGAATAATCAGATAATCCAGACCGACCAGGTGGATTATTAAAATTCCGCATGTATGCTCCTCAGGCAATTATTCAGAGCTAATTAATCTTCTGTAGTATAATCGATTTTTGTATTAAAGCACGGAGGATCTACTCCTGGAATGATCTCGTTACGAGGTCCCTGTATAGTGGAATGAACTTACCCTCCACGACGACAGAGTCCTCATCCTCCCACCGCAAGGCGTTGGCCCAAGGCAGAAGTGCCAAAATAATTAAACCACTCAACCTCAACAAAATTAACCTTCCCATTTTGGAATCGGCACCCGATTAGGAGGCCTATCAAACTACCACACAATTTACTCAATCAACCTTCAACTCCTCTCTATAGGTATACCGCCGACCACGAAATGAGTGAAACTAATCCGACTCCTAAAATCCCTTCCGCCAAACCAGTGCAGCGTCCAATTAAGAACCAACAAATTACAACAATGAGGTTTCAATTTCACTGCCAACGCCAAATAAGCTGGTAGAGAAATGGCCACGTTAATACATAGACATAGGATACGCCAGCATACTATATAATTCTTTCACAGGAACTTGAAATTCTGCTTTGATTCCCGAATGATTTCACAGTGTTTTTTATGTTGTATCTTTCTAGTAGGTACTTGTGTGTCTTGCTTGTCTACCCTCGCCAAAAGGTTTCGAGTAAATGAGATGAATGAACTTCAATCTCTGCAAAATCCTTCGTTTAATCAAAACTACAAAGTTATTATATGAGGAATAGGAAGAAAAAACAATGCTCTCTTCAGCCTGGCTTGGCTGGACGTTTAGCATTTGTTGGGAATTGAAGTGTTAGTGTTGGGTTGATTTAATTGTATAAAAAACGTGAGAATCATTTGTAATTGTATGTAAATCATCCTGAGGTGGAAACCCGTTTTTCTTCTCATTTGATTCCGTCGTTGTCTGGCTTCTCGTTTTGCTGGAATACCTCAAATTTCAATAATCCTGGTATCCTGCCTTGACGTGATTCAGGGTGAATTGACTCTCAAACTCGCGAAAAATTCCACTTTTTTGTGTACTTACAAATAATAACAATGCAAAATAGAAAACGCCTTGGCTTGACACTTATGACTACTTTCATATTTAATAGGAATCGTTCAAGTGCTTATGGTTAATTCGGACGGGGTAAATTGTGTATAAAAATATAAATATGAATTATAAGTTAAATTGGATTTTGGACTAAGGTCGAACTCGGTTCTTTTGAAGCCAGCTCTGATATGAGGCAATGCGGGTCAGAACGCGAGGGTAAATTGGGGACGGACCAAGACGCCAGGATGATATTCCAATCTGCTGATAAATCCCGTGTTTATCCTTGATAATTACAGGGCTTCCGTCACTCCCAACCTATAATTTAAGGGAATCCATCATGTCATCTACCGAAATCGACACCTTAATTATTACGTAGATACGAAGTACTTTGACCAGCTTACATCGGAGAGTTGTGCCAATCCTTTGGGATGATAGTCCAGATTAGCACAGAGCATACTGTCTTCAATCTGAACGTGCGGCATGAAGTTTCTGTATTTTTCTAAGCACCCGTCATCCATGTATACTTTGTACTTGTTGTCATGTACAAAGTCATGCTCGATTTCGTTCCAATTCGGAGCCCAGCCGACGATGCTGGCTTCGGACGACGTTTCGTCCATTAGATTCCGGTCGCTATCCAGCGGGAGGCAGATAGGTCGAACACGCTTGGTACCCACTGGGATAGGTAAACTCAGTTTCAGCAGAGCAATGTCGTTTCGCTAGGAATAGTGAAAAATTACGGAAATTAGCTAATGAGCACTCCATAATCACAATGGGGTTTTTAATTAAGTAACTCACCAGCGTGCTAACGGAAAAGCCACGATGTCTCATTGCCCGTTGAACTTTTCGAATTATGGTTGGTCCATCTTCGTTCGAATTAAGGATACGCTCACCCAGGTACACTCGGAGTCTTCCAATATCAACTGTTGAAAGGCTTGAGAGACAATGCGCCGCCTAGTATTATTGAAATAAGATTATTAAATATATTTATTTAAATCTAGTTACAGTTTCAGAAGAAGCGTATGCAACTATACCGTAATTATATGATATTCGTCAATAATAGATCCTGCACAGATGAAACGGGGACCGAGTTTGATGGCTGCCTGACCACATCAAATATAAAAATCCAAAAAATATTTAAATCAGATTTAGCTAAAAAAAATGTAACTTTATACGAAACCATAGGTACTTACAACCCAGGGATACTGTGGATCAGCAGTGCTGTTCACCCGCCCGCAAGGTACTCTGGTTGGTTGCGGAGGTGTCGGTTTATTTGTGATTAATTGAACTTTGATGGTGGTTGGAATGGCACTGGCAGGGGTGGTCGATCTTTCAGGGGCCGGGGCGGTTGATTCTGTGGTAGCTTCTGAAGTTGTGGTTGTTTCGGTAGTGGTACTCGGAGCTTCGGTTGTGGTTGTGGTAGTCGGAGCTTTGGTTGTGGTTGTGGTAGTCGAAGGTTTGGTTGTGGTTGTGGTAGTTGGAGCTTCGGTTGTGGTTGTGGTGGTCGTTTTTGGAGTCACAATTTCCGAAGGTACGAGTACTGCGATTCCAGCCATGGCATCCTCATCATATTCCTCCTCCGAGCTTTCGGGTTCCGGAGCTACCGTAGTTGTGGTTGTGGTGGTCGTTGGAGCTCGAGTGGTCGTTCTAGGTCGTTGAGTGACTTTTGGTCGTGTTTGCTGTAGCATCGGCTTGGAATAGTCAATACCAGCACTCACATCCGGTGGCGGGGTTTTAATGGACGGTTTTGGTCGCTGAGTCGTGGTCGTGGTCGGTTTCGGAGAAGCAGCAGGAGCTTCGGAAACCACTATTTCTTCCGGGTCGGGCATTGCCTCGACAATGACCCCAACTTCTCCGGGTCCGAAATCGATCGGTACACGCATATCAATGGCAACAGGGTTCTTCGTTTGCTGCTTCCATGGAATTATGATATTCACTCCTCCGGTCTCTTCCGACTCATCGTCTTCATTATTTTGGCCTACCTGCACTTGCTGCTTCACAAATGGTTTCGATGTGGTCGCTGTGACTGGGGGTCGCGTGGTAGCTCGGGTTGCTGGTGCTCGAGTCGTTACACGGGTTGCTGGAGCTCGTGTTGCTGGAGTCCGGGTTGCTGGAGCCCGTGTTGCCGGAGCCCTGGTTGCAGGAGCTCGCGTGGCAGGAGGCCGGGCAGTTGGAGCTTGCGTTACTGGATGACTGGAGGGATACTGCGGAAAACGATCTGGCTGGAACACCATTGAATCTTTCACAACTGTGCTAATCAGAGCTGCAACGGCGTCCTTGACGGAACCATCATCCTCAGGCTTTTTTGGTACTACTGGTCCCAGATCCGGCGGCGGTGTAGTCGTGGTTGAAGTTCTCATCGAAATTCGCTCTGTAGTACTGGTTGGGCCTTTGGGGCGACTTCCAGCTTTGATCGAGGAGGACGGTGGAATTGGCGATGGTCTGTCTGATGGACAGCAAATGAGATCCTTGGCATCCGCAAGCGACGTTTGTCCGCCGTAGAGCGACTGTGCATTTTCTTCCTCCGATTCCAAGAATGGGACGAAATCTGGAGAATAACCATAAATAACTACCGTTATATCAATTCGTCCTAATCCAACTGCTTGGTGTTACTGGTTATGACATTGCTATTACCATCCCTCCCATCTCGGAACGAGAATGGAGCGGCGACACAAGGTCCGGACGTAGACTTGAGTAGATCTGCCAGGACAGGATGCTTGATTTGGCCCTGATGCTCTCCCTCGGTGTAGTAGAGCATGGGAAAACAGTCTTTGAACGTTGTGCAATGGCCTTGGTCGCCTAGGACAGAGTAGCAGGTCTGTACAAACCCTTGAAACGCCCGACCTTGACGACGACTGAAGGCATTTGTCGAGAGCTTCGTGTAGAACTGCTGGTATCCAGTGCGACCCAGTACTATGTTCTCCTGATCCTCTTCCCGGGTAGCTGTGGGGATATCAATGCTCAATTTAAGAATCTATCAGCATTTGTAAAGGGTAAATTATTATTAAGCCATTTTTTTGTCCACAAAAATATTTAATCCAACATCAAAAAATCGTTTCAAGAATATTATCTCGGAATCTGTTGGAATAGGTTAAGTTCAAAGGTGTTTCGATTACGTCAATCCTTTCTAGCTTCAAATCTGACGAAACATCCCTGAGCCCATGAAGTGATTCAACTGCTTAGGCTTGAGTAAGAATTTATACCGTCATCTAAACTAATAAATGTCCGGCAGTTAAATAAGCTGAATGTGTTCGAGAAATCTTTCACTCATGTATTTTTCGATTGAGAACGGTAAGCCTGTTCAATATTTTTTATTTAGGTTTATTTCAACAATAATCATATAACAATTAGGTTTCTCACAGATTTTTGCTTAATACACAAATCTAAAAATATTTACTCTCACATTTTGCATTCATCCAACTTTGGATCAAGTAAATTCAATGCAGAAATACTCCAATATGTAACTAACAACTAACCTTCGACAATAATGGTATCCTCATCCTCCCACTCGAACTGCCTGGCCCGGACCAGACAAGGGTCCAGAATGATGATGACCAGGACGAGGGCTATCTGGAAACTGGACCTTATGAGGAGCGACATGGCTTGGGCCAAGTCTACGGGTGGACTGATTATAGAGCCGCTTCTCTGAGGCTCCTAATTGCTAGTCATCCCGCACTACCTTGACAGAAGGAGTGTTGGAGGGGTCCCAAGTCGTGTTGATCTATCTGTGCAAAAAAAATTGTAACATTGGGGTAATCCAACGAGACTCTGTGTTGATTCTTGGTCATGATGAGATCTTGAACCTACTTCCTAAACCCAGTCGGATGCTCCTTCGCTACCACGGACACCACAGAGATGCTCAAGAGATAAATGACCCAATGACACACCTATTCCAATGCTGGCAGAGGGTGAGAAAAAAGCCGAGAGAGACAATGAAACGCGTAATGTCTGTCTAATCTAATGCCAATATAGTTGGGTACTCACTCCTCGCCGAGCGGCATGATTCTCTCTGGTCTTTCTCGTTATATGAGCTGCATATTGCACGTAGGTACAAGGTAAGGTAATTGACATTGACAATAGAACAGGAACGATTAAATTTTCCTGCTGCACTAGAAAAACATGGTGTAGGTACATGTGGAGGTACACAACAAAGTAGTCCGTAGAAAACAATAGTTGATTTTTTTTTCGTACTTGTCAAAACGGTAACTCAGCCGACTTTTAATATTCATTTTGTTCTACAAGTGTATCTGTACAAGCTACTTTGTGTTTTCTCATCATGGTTGGGTGGACGGGGGTGGAGCTTTCACTAGAATTGCAATGAGAAGCTTCACGATCTACTAAGCTGGAACTCTATGGTTTGGAGCTATCTGTAACGTATTGATATTTTTGCGAACTTTTCAGTGGCCAAGGTTCTGTCGAATCCATGGAATGAAATGTTCGACACGTGTGAAGACGGATGGGAAGTGACAGTCCCGTTCTCGGATTCCGATCAGGAGGTTCTGTCCATGACGCCGGGCCGAAAGCGGGGAACCTAGGATGTAGTGACAGGGATTGTTGATGGTGCTCGATGCACAGATAATTTCATCCATTTTCTTTGACCCGAGATTGTCTTTTTGGCATTCTTCGAAGGTGTAGACGCGGAGGGTGACGCTTCGCAGAAAGTTCATGTCTTGGCCTTTGACCGAATTACCTTTACGCCAACCAGCTAGTTTTCCGGTACGGATGGGCGGGGGTGGGTGGGTCAGGCGATGTTTGGGAATTGTGATGTTGTCGGCCAGGAAAATGGATTCAACGTTGTCGTTGTACGTCACGGCTGCGTCCAGTTTGAGGATTAGGAGGCTGTTTTGCTGTAAATATAAATATATATTTATTAAATCCAACTTTGTACCTATGCTTTCCAACAATGGACAGTGGATATATGAATTTCATACCATTTGTAGTGACTGATAGTAAAAGCTGCGGTCCATGATGACTTTGGTCACTCGACGAACATAATAAGGACCCTCACTGCCGCGGGTTTGCACGGGCTCATCATCGTTAAACGTTTGGTAGCCGATGCCTACCTGGAGATCTGGGATTTCGTCAGACGTGATACTACAGTAAAGTGGGTGTAAATAATTTATTAATCATAATTAGCACTTAACACCGTTGAGATCTAAATATCAATTCTTCAGATTTTTTAATACTATTGCTTACTTCTGAACACAAAACGCAGTCGATAGAACGTGCATGCTGTCAATGAGCGATCCAGCACAGACCACCTTTCCTTTCTTCATAATAGATGCCTGCAGAATGAAAGTACAGTTAAGACATAACTGCCGATAGTAAATATCACATAAATGTATATTTTATATGCTATTAAATTTTCAAATAGGTGAGACGATGGGGTTGATCATCGTTCTATTTGGACAAGTTCTCTTATACGAATATGATCTATGATCAAGAACTTTTAGCTAAAATATTTAAATCGCCGAAATATTGCATACCAGCCATGGGTATTTCTTCTGGCCAGACGCAGAGTTAGGTGGATTGTCCACAGTGTCTTCTGCTTTGGGAGCTATGGGAGAAAATCAGACCAAAATCAATTAGACGGATTACACAATTAACCACTTGAAAGTTGTGCGAACGTGACGGAGTCCTGCCTCACGCCCTACACCACAATCGGCACATGACTTACGCTCCAAAACAATGGTGTCTTGGGTCTCGTAGCTTCCCCTAATTAGATCAGGTAGAGCAGCCAGGACTACCAGTAGCACTAGAGTAATTCGGCTAATCATGAAACCCTTACACCTCACCATTTTTCAATTATCGAAGGAAATAAACAGTTAAGAGTCAATGCAGAACCGCAAGTCGTGAAGTCGTGTTTCGTGCTGTTTAATTGGTAGTAGTCAGAACGGAATTAAAAGCGACTCTGCTTGCTAAAACACTTTCAAGGAGCGAAACGAACAAGTAAAACTTTTCATGTAAAAAAAACAATCATGCAACGGCAACAATAAACCGGCCTTTTACATTGTACTGCACATGCAAGCATAATCCTAGTTCATTAGATCCATCCACACACGAGGTTGAGTTGAGTTAAGGATTTTATATTTTATTATTATTGACTTGGAATTGGAATTAGTCTCAATCTGGGTTAACTCATAACCTAGTCTGAATTCTCCTGTCAAGTCCCGAGACCATGTCATTCTCAACCTAAGCCAGTCCGACTACTTTCAACTTTTTTTTTATTTTCGTTTCCTTCAAAGGAAGTCCACGTATGGTCTTCCAACCACTTTTCCCAACATAATTCATTGTTTTGGTTGAGAAACTTAATGGAATATCAAGGTCATGATGAGTGTTTGCATAAACCAATATTACATGTTTTTATTGCTAGTTCCGAGTAATGATCTCGAGTAAAGATGTTCATTAATGTTCCGTTTGAACACTAATGGTGAGTACGTGGTTCGTAGATCTGTAATTTGGTTTGGGATATCATCGAAGATGCACATACATACAGTAAATCTTTGAATCGCATGCACTTTGTTCGCTATACAGAGCTTAAAACCCAAATGAAAAGTCAGAATATTTGATTATTAATGGGTTACTTAAAAAATGCAGCTTTTCATCGGTATATGAACGATAGGTTGTACAATAATTAAAAGCATTCGATTTAAATAGTTACCAAAAAGTTAGGTTCATTAAAGACAGATTGGGTTAGTATTTTTTCCAAACCTAACCTAACCTTTTGGAACCTAAACCTAACCAACACTATTTGACTCCTCAAACTCGATGCCTCCGTATATAGAACACGGTGACAACGGTAGTTCAATTTACCCTGAATTAATAAATGCAGTTCATTTTACGAGTTTCTGAGGCAAAACCAACGTTAGCCTACGACAGCATTACATACTAAATGAGACCAAACAATGATCGAGACTCATTTCTCATTTTAGTGGTTGCACTTTATACGCGTTTGACCTGAAGCATCCATGAAATCATATTATAGATATCCCATGAGGTACACCTGTTTTTATTGTGTGACTGAACTTACAGAAATGCGTTTTTGGGGTAGTTTATTTTAGTTTTCTTAAGCCTGTTGTCAAAAACGAATTGAGAGTACCCTTATAGATCATTGCTAACCAGTTACCATACCACGCGGTATTGGTTTTACTTACGGGAAGGTATCCCATACCTATACCAATACCTAGGTTTTCAGGTGTTTGAACTTGAAAGTTAATTAAAGAATTGGTTGCCCATTCTCCAAAAAATGTGCTTGAAGGGTATTGATGCTATTGTTAGCACTTTGTTAAAAGAAAGGAGAATGGTTTCGAAAAGTTGTAGGGCAGTGGGTAAAAAATTGATTCTGATCAGTACCGCTTCCGTATATCAGCTTCGAAGTGTTCTACAGTTTCGCGTTTAGTTTAAAGATTTTAATCATTTTTAATAATTTGAATTGTAACTGTCTGATACAGTCTCAGAATGGGGTTTAATTTATTTGCATTCGTTTTAATCGTCGGTGGAATTGGAATAGGTAATATGACGTTCAAATCTATGGATACTAGTTCTGAATATTAGAGATAGCAAATACGAATTTAAGTTTAGTCTTTCAAGTTCTTATCGCAATTAATCTATGTATGCATTGGCGATTCACAGATTCCAGACAAGTGTCACCATATGTGGCCAATTCCAAGTTACATGATGATCGTGTTGTGGGCGGAGAAGACGCGAAACCACATGAGTTTCCTTGGATTGTCACACTCGTAAATCGGGAAGGTATGTGTACAAATTCCAATAAACGCTTTAAAAATTTAACTATTATTACGGATTCAAATATTTTTATTTTAATTTTTACTTGTGCCGTAGGTGGATTCTGTGCGGGTTCAATTGTTGATCCGGAATGGGTTCTAACAGCCGCTCATGTATGTACAATTATTTCCAAATAATCAGAATACAGTATAGAATTATTCCGTCAAAATCAAACTGTATGTCCACAATGGTTATGTTTATAGTGTAATCAAGCGAATCCAGGCGAATACACCGTGACCGCTGGTCGACACGACCTTGAGCGACATTCTACATCCGAGCAAGAGGTTCACGTCATTCAGAAATATACACATCCACGTTACCTCGAGTAAGCAAACGAAACTCTTGTTGATGTTTGCTATATTATGTTGGAATTATGAATTATACTAATATATATTTTAATTATATGTCGTGAAGTTACACGGCGGAAAATGACATTGCTTTGATGAGAATTTCACCTTCGTTCCAATTCAATGATGCTGTGAAGCCTATAAACATGACGCCGAGTGGATACGTGGCTAAAGGTATGCAAACATCAAGAGAAAAATGAAACTGTAAAATTGGATTAAACTAATTCCTATTCGTTTATTTAGGCGAAAGTGTATTGAGTGGCTGGGGACAGACGAGCGAACAAGCGGAAGGTTTGCCGAATATTTTACAGAAAGTGACGCTTCCGGTCGTAGACCAACCCACCTGCAACTCCTATTATTACAACAAACGCGGTATTGTACATATGCAGATCACGGAGACGGCCATGTGTGCCGGTAGCCTCGGTCGCAGTGCCTGTTTCGGGGATTCTGGTGGACCGTTGCACTGCAAGGCAGGAACTAACCCAGTAGGCTATATCTGCGGAACTGTGTCGGGTGGGAAGCGGTGCGGGAATATCGGGGTCTACCAAAGTGTGGCTGCACACAGGGAATGGATTGACAAAACTATTGCGGGACAGTATACGGAAGACCCTGTCAGGGATGACAAGGACGAGAAGCCGAAGAACGCCTAGATTATTTATACTAATTTTGATCTCGGATACCTTGACTAATTAAATCACCAGTCCAAAGTTTCAAAATATTCTATTGTACTTAATCCACTTATTATTAAACATATAATAGTTCTCAATCCACGGCAGCAGCGTAGTGTGTAGAGTCTTAATCTCTATTCACTCGCTGGGTTTGGATGACTACGAATCGTCCCTGCCAATATTCTC
>JAQFYT010001368.1:0-16817 GCA_034694925.1 Ceratophysella denticulata
ATACGGACAGACAGACGGAAAGTTCAATCACATATAGCCCGACATAGTCGGTCTAATAAACCAACATATTGGTTTTACATACATACATAGTTTATAATTAGTGCAAGAAACTGTGTATATAGACTATGGCACAAATATGTAATCAAACAATTCTACACACACGAAAAAGATGTGTGCAGCGGGTAGGTAAAGTACAGGTATGTTTGCGGGTTAGTTGTACAAAAGTTGTACAACTGCAAAGTAGTTTCAACGCAAATCCAAATACACTGGATGCTTGGTGATTCACTTATACATATATGCCATGAAATAGTAATGAACTGAAAACTGAAATAAACAATAATTTAAATCACTCAGAATTAATAAGTTGTATTTTCAAGGATTGCGACATTACAAAAATAGACGCCTCGTGTGACCGCTAATACGAATATCTATAATTATTTCTTATTCCACATTTGAATATAATCTGATTAACCTAAGTTGGGTTAGGTTCGAGTACATTTTTAAGTATTTAGCCCCATTACAATGTCTCAATCTCAATGTTCGGCGTGTTTTACACAGGTATTTGCCTATGCGTCAAAATCGTTTTGGTGGAATCTAGAGAGTGCGAATTCACCTGCGTGAGTAAAACTGAGTCAACATGAGGTGAATCATTTTGAATGAGTTATTAAGTAGTAAATCTCGTTCATATTTGTCATGGATTGTGACGTGGCCGTTGTCTGTTGTAAACTGTGATCATAATATTCGGGACATGTGACATGGTTGAAGGTCAAAGGTCAAGTTTGAATATACATTTTTAACAAAGTGTTGCGGAAGACCTCCGTCTAAGGTAATAGGATTATAGACCCCTGGTGACTGTGACCCAGCCAGATGCTGCTGATAATGGTTTTATCTCCGTCGTCTTCCAGTGCTGGCCGTAAGTCAAAGTAATTTACATACAGTATCTTATCGTTATGACCCTGAACCCGGTCGGGAACTTTTGATTATTGTCTGGTACATTTGTTCTAAACAGGCGGCAAAAAAGAGGATAAAGTTGGTAAAAAGTAGTACCTAATCGGGTAAAAAAAGTACTTTTATCGGGTACTTTAAAATTAAGTCTTGTTTTAGCCCATTTCAGTTCTAGCTGCTGGTTCTAGTTATTTTCAGAGTATAGGTAATATTATACCGTTACCGTTATATACTATATGTAACGATATCATTTTAGGTGGTTCGAGGGTGAAGTCTGTGTACTTATGACTTAGTACATAGTATAATTATCTTGTCCACTGTTAATTTGTTCTTCAGTTGTACTGTATGCATATTTTAAATGGTAATAGTCAGACAATGAATTTTGGCTAATAACTAATGGTTCCATGCATGTCACATGTATGATCTGCTAATCTGTGTACTTACTTACGTAAAAAGTCACAAAATTCACAATTTACAGTTACATCTCATGATTCTCTCAAAATTACTCAAAATTGAGTGTTCAAAGTTTTTTCTCATAACTTTTTTTATGTAGGTTTGTATGAAGGGCAAGGTATGTCAAGTCAAGACGTTTTAGTGTTCATTAACATTTTATTTAGTTTGGAGTGTAAATCGTACACGATAGACTGTACTTAACTTACTTACTCTATCAATTCTGCATGCACGACTTACTTGAAGAGGAAATGAACTAAATCAGTTTTATGATCACTGTTGTGTGACCGAGAATCTGATTCTCAACAGATTCTCGGTATTAGGTAGGTGGTTGTTGATTTTTGGGTAGACAGACATGTACCTAGACGACTTTGCTCTTTTGTACCTGGTACCTGGTTCACTCTTCTCTGCCATATTTATTATAATAAAAATGAACGGAATCTGAATCTGAACCAATATTTTATGAACTAGAGCTCGAGTGGTTTTAGGTTTTATGAAGGAATCACTACTACTGACGTGCATTTGTTCTGAGACGCCGCCGAGCACTCTGTATTAATTATTATTGTTGATTTAACCCAACCACCAGTACGTGACTATGATGACTGGAACTGTACTACGTGCTGGCTCTGGCCTGGCTATGACCTGGCATTCAACATTTCTGGTTTAGTTGGCTAAACAAAGCCCTTTACAATTTACAATGTTGGATGTTCGCCTACTTTACTTTATGACTTCTAATGAAGTTTTATTTGTCCACTTTACACTGCCTACAATAAAATAGGTACTTACTCATGAATGAATTAGTATCAAGTAGAGGTTTTAGTATTATTCACCGAAGGAGTGACTTAGAAAACAAATACCAAGGTGCCTGGTGCACATTCAATGTACAGGGTGACGCTAAATGTTTTTCACAACCCATCGATTTAAAAATTGTTCACATTAAGGTGGATAATTTACACAGCTGGAAGAGCGAACATTCTACCTTTTTCACTATTTTGCGCTGCACAGCGGCCGCTTGTAAGAAAAGTCAAAATACTATTACACCGTTAGATTCACAATGAAACTCTCTTTAATTTGGTATATCATATGTCATTGTACGATTTTTGGAACTATGACCTAGGGGAGGGGGAGAGAAAAACATTTAAGTAGCGTCACCCTGTGTACTTACCCGTACTATGGCGTAGATGATTAGTATGTCAGGCGTGGGAATAAATTGATACGTAATCATAATTACTATATCATGACTGTACTATATGACTCGAGTCTGTAATTCACAACTATAAACCCCATAGAACAAGATGTTTTTTTAAGAGTTCATCTCCAAAGTGGCTTCATTATTGGTTTCAAGCTTATGAAGTATGAATGAAAGACGGCGTTTCTTCTCAGGACCAAATGTACTTAAAAACTGCATGCAAAAAGTAGGAGTGTGAAAACGTCTCGTTAAAGATTGCCCATACAATTTTATTTTATTACATGTGCTTTCAGAAGTATTGGCATAGGCATTTCACAGGTAACTGCCAACTATACCCTACCGGATTCAAGTCGTTTCAAAGTATTCACGCCACTTTGTCTCTCGCCTGTATCTTTATCTCGGGAATTGAGCCTCGTAAATCCTAACTACCGTTCGGCTACAGTGTTGACTTGTTCATCAATAATGGGGTCAGTCGATTATTTATTGTGTCATGAGATCCTATCTCTCTCATCTCCCAGATGCCGGCTATTATGCTACAGCCTAATGCTAAATGCTATGCAATGCATCCATCGCGGCCTGACTTTGGCTTTCCTGTCCGTCGGTGTCGGTGGTGGTCAAGCCCCTATGTCAAGACGCACATTGCACATGTATAGCAACAACCATGATTTACGTATTTAATTCCCAACAACCTAAACTTGAACGTCCTGTTCTTATTAGCCAAGTAAGAAGTACCTAGTCTTCTGTTTTGATCGTGGTAAGTACGAGTTTTTAAGGGCTATTCGCTATACTTCTGTCGGATTTGATCTGGTTTGGATTTTTTTTGGTTGTCAAAATGTGGGAATGTGTTGACTTTAACTTTGACTAAATTCAGTTCAATTCCAAGAGATTATTTATCTAAATTACTCACTCATTGAATCTGAATCTACATATCTGTTAGCGAGTGTGACTTTATCAAAAAGGCGAGAACTGAACTGAGGCTGTCATTGGAAACGGAAGGATTTACATTTCAAGTTTTAACTCAATTTATATATGGTCACAAATTTATATTTATGGTCAATGTCTGACGCTGAGATCTATTCTTATGACCAAAGCTTATACCAGATATGGTGATATAATTGCCCATTTTCGACAAGCCATAATTATTAAGTACTAGAAATTCAATGATTTACGTTCATCATAATATGTGTACTTACTTGGTCTTCTTCGATTCGAGCAAGGTTAAGATTTGCGCATTGTATTGTAAAGCGAAGAATTGACAAATAAGGAGTTTGTGAATTCTGATGCTCATCTTTTCTTAACCTTGACTACCAGTGTAAACTCTCAAGCAGCGGTCATTCCACATGACTGTAATTGTAATTATTCTGCCGTTGATGTTGCTCTGTGTGAATTGAATCACCTTTAGTTCATATACATTAGTCATTGAGTTTAGAATTGACATTGGCGTACCTATGCAATTTGCAATTATCCAGTTCACCTGCTAGACCTTGATATAGTGAGTATACATAGAATAGAGTTATTAGTGTAGGCAGTAAAGTAATTGAGTTCAGAAGTGTATTGTGTATGGAATCAAGTTAGACCTGCGTGCAGGGAATGAATGATGGGAATTAGTTATTGTATTTTTCTATCAGGAACGAGCTCTAGCTCTTTAGCTCACCTATTGTATTTGCGTGTGTAGCATTTGGGTAAGTTGTAAGGCTAGAGTTAATCTTTTTGTGTTTTTGGCGAGTCCGCATGATAACCTGGGCCTGTTTTGATACTGATGAGTCAGTCGGTCTCAGTTCTTCTGACTGTGAGGACAAGTGAACAAGAAGCGAAGGAGATATACAACATTGGAAGATTTATATTCATACTAAACGTCTTCTGCTCTTCTGTCCTACATGTCCACCTATCGTTTTTTTTTGCAATAAGAAGTACTAGGCATTAACACGCTCCTTCAGATAAGTACTCTCTGAATCTCGTGGATTAGTAATTAGCCTCAAAGGTAATTCAATTCTTACATAAAATCATAGATTTGTGCGTATAGTTCAGTCAGAGACGTATCTGTTCTTTGGAAATATACTGCGGCTTTTAAAGGTCTTGGCTTATAGAGTGATCCTGCTTGACCTTCTGTGTTCTCTGAGTTTTCGGAGCGTTCTCATAAGATGTTTGTATAAGGTGTAAGGGTTAAGAACCTTGAGATTTCCTATTTCCTACAAGTATTATCCCACGTTGACGTGAAACACGAGTTATCGGATTGAGCTGTAAAGAGTTGTTTTATGTTTTCTTCGGTATATTACACTATACAATAGACGCTGTGTCTTGCAGATCGGTCAACATGATAGTCAGTGGAAAATATCTTGCCATAATGGATTAGCATAGTAATCCTTTTAATCAGACCTTCACCTTAACCAAATAACTACCTGAACCAGGTGATGCGTTTATTAGTTCTACCTGTCAGCCTCATCTTTCCTTTTCATGTGTACTTAATGCAAATGTATTGTTCAGTCGCTTCTCATTGGTTTCCCAGTTCCAACGCAATTCTTATTCTCATCCTTTTTGGAAGGTTAAGGTTCAGGTTGGGCAGGGCAGGGCTTTTGTCGTTATTCGTTATACACTAAAAAGTATGAATAATATTTTCCTTATGTAAGTCCTGGCCTGGACCGAAAGGATTGGTTTTTAGCTTGAATAGCCGGTTTTTTCTATGTTCATTCTAGTAATATACTGTCCGTGAATATTACTCTGTAATTCAAATCCGTATAATTATAACCTATGAATGATGTAATGCAAAACGACAATTCAATTCAGTTTTTCCTCTCCAGCCAACAGCGTGGCCACGAACAACGAATTGAAAAATGGGCTTGTTTGGACTTTTGAACCATTATTGAATCTTGAATCAAGGTTACTCCACGTAACACGTAGAGTAATTTTCTTTGTCACTGAATCTGAACGATTCCTATTCCCTGCCCGTCTAATTTTATTCACTGCAGCCCACAGTGCATGAAACTATTATTACGACCTGTGCTAACTGATGAGAGCACGCTATGACGGAATGGAGTTCTGAACAGTAAAATCCACAACCGTTTCCGCTCAGCCAGACTTTAATTCCGTATTTGAAAAGGTCGTTTAGAGAATAAGTACAGTTCGGTGCAAATATTTAGTTATCACATTTCCCTCCTCATCCCTTGAGCCTCATCAGCTATCTGTGTACACCTGAACACTTGTTACTATTTATGGAACTCTCTGAAAGTGTTCAAATAGGACTATTGTGTTCTTGTTGTTCCAACATTAAAGATACAACGGTAGTAGTCTTAATGGGAATGGAATGGAAAAAACGGTGGCAGGGTTGGAAAGCTAATGTTTTTCAAGGCTTTGTTGATGAAAACGGGGCTTTAGAAAAAATAACGCCAGGTTTACAAGTGTAAGTTCTTAAACCAGGATTTTTTAAAGCAAAAAACAAAGCCTAATTTCTTTCAGATGTGCCGTGCTCCGTGCTCGTACGGGATTAGGATATTATGTATCTTATTTCTAGTCACAAAATAAAAGCAACTCGTATTGTTTAATTCAACCCTGTTTTGGAGTGGAGACTTGGACTTGGCAGGGACTCTCAGGGTTTTAAAAATATCTATTATGTTTTTTTTTGTTGTTTTGAGCTCTTTGAGTTCCTTTATGAGGGTGGTTGCGGGTTAAGTACCGACAGGACAGGTAGGGCGGGGAAGATGAGCTGCAAAAAGTGCCGAGGTACGTATACGTAATACGCAGCAGGTACCAGTGGGCCCTTGGGTCCGCTGCAGCAGGAAAAGAGCATCTTCTCCTGTCCACTGTCCAATTCCGGATGGGGCTCTTTCTTGCGTGATGGTAATTGAGAGACTTTTTTTCTGATGCCGGCAGTCGGCGGTGAGAGAGGATAGGGCTCAAAAGGTTTTTGTTTTCCCAGGCCAGGGTCAGAATCAAATATATCAGCTCTCTCTTCTTGTTGTGGTTTGGACTCGGGATTATTTCAAAGATTTTTTGGGTTGGAGAGGTCCTGATTACTCAGCTTTTGTTGTCTGTTCAACTACATTTACTCCGTGTTGGGTGAACCTGAATCAAAATCATTAAAGCTCATGTGTAGAAAATAAATTGAGTTTTTTTTTCTCGGTCAGGATCAAAAGGTTAGGCTGGGTCGAGATCGAGAGAGTTTTAAAATTAGGATATTCAGATACATTGGTGAAGTGTACTGTAAGATCAGATCACTTTCAGTTCTTTCTCAGTCGAGCCGCCGGTAGCAGCCAGAGCCAGCTTGGGTGCTCTAGCTCATCTTTTATTTGAATCAATATTCAATTTGTTCGAAATAGGCCATATGAAGGTAATTCCTAGACAAAACTATAATTTCAAACTTGCACTTCAATTTTACCCATTTGAATTTGAGGCAAATTGGTTTACTTTTGCTTTGTAATGAGAAATATAATTTGTTCAGGACTTTCTAAAACATTAGTCAGCCGTGCAGTATGTTTTCATATCAATTTGGCGGAAATTGAGTTTTGTTTGAGATTGAAGGGTATTTAATCCTATTTGTGTATTGAGAAGCCGCTCCGTCTTCACCCACATCTATTGACCCACTCTACATTGATAATGTATTTTTTTCCGCATCATCACGTTCCCTGCAGACGTCCGCTTTTGTTCCATGCTAATCTAATAGTCGCGGTTGACGTTGACTTGACGGGAAAGTGCTCTAAGCTATCTACAAGAGTCTCACAAAGTCTCACTGAAGAGGCCTTTCAATGAAGATGCAGTATTGCATTGTAGACAGTCAGCCAGCAGTAGTCGGCTCAGTAAACTCAATTGAATTTGAATATTGAGATTGAGAATCAGTCAGTACACTCTTGTTCTCCGCCCTGAAAGTGCTTATCTATTCTTTACACTGGGATTTTCTTTTTTATCCATTTCAGATGAATCGTGAGAAACGCGGTACGATTGCCCTGGAAGCTTGGGCCAAGCAAAATACGGACGGATATGATGGAGTGGCGGTTCGGAATATGACTTCCAGTTGGAGGAATGGTCTAGCCTTCTGTGCTCTCATTCATCGTCATCGACCTGACCTTATGTAAGATTCAATGCTTCATTGTCCTTCTATCTCAATTATCGACCCCATTTGAAATGCCATCAAATCAAGCCGTGATCTGGGTTATTATGGTTTAAAAATGTCAACTATTCCTTGGGCACCTTCCCTCATCCATATCGAGTAATTTCTGGATTCCTCCATTTTGTTTTTACCGATTTGGTTTGCTCTACTGTAAAACTAACAAGAACGTTTGAATTTTTTTTTTTTAATTTAGTGTTTAAGTTTTTTTAGTTTTGCAATTTGCGACCATACAATAGAAGTGTTTTTGGTTTGGGGTTTGGATTCCCTATTTTAGTTGTGCCTATGATTTTATAGCTAGAGCTTATTTTCGCAGTGATTTTGAGAAGTTAGACCCGTCGGACGTTCACGGAAACTGTTCATTAGCCTTTGAGGTAGCGGAGCGGCAACTGGGAATCCCGGCTCTACTCGATCCGGAGGATATGGTAGCTCATGACGTTCCGGATCGTCTCTCTGTCCTGACCTACGTGGCTCAGTTCTACAACGCCTTCAAGAACGCTGACAAGAAGACCAAAGGCATTGCCCGCCTGTCCCAACTCCATCTGAGCATCAACGAGGACGACGTGACACCTGAGGACACGGACTCATCTCCATCAACTCCCGTCAAGAACATTGAGAGCAATTCGTCCAGTCCGGTCAAGGTTAGGATTCACTCATGTCACATTTTCTTCAGAAACCGTCTTCCTCTTTCTCAAGTTCTTGAATCACTGTTGACATCAAGTACAGGGTGATTCAAAATTCAAACATCTCGATATTTATTCAATTAAGCTGCGGTATTGTAGCTTGTAGCGGCCAAACTCATAAGATTACAAAGCCTGACTGACTATTGTGACAATATTGTGTCACCCTGTATATTGATGCTTTCCTCCAATCTGTCCAAAATTGGTATTGGATTTTTAATTTAATTCTGTACAGCCTTGTTCAGCGAACTCGGTGCACTGACTGGCTGAGTATTTGTTAGAAAAATTGGATTATGATTTGCTGTAGTTCGTCTTGACTGCTCCTGGAATTGGCTTAACAGCTCCAACTAACCGTCTTCCGCTCCTGTCGCTCTAATTTTTAATTTATTGAATGGAGAAACCAGATATTCCGAGCTATTTTTAGCTCTGAGTCAGCAGCATGGAAGATTTCTTGAACTTGGCTGTCATCTTGCTCTCTTCTGCTCCTACACGTCCAAATTGAATATTGAAAATTCAAATTGAAACCTTGAATGAGCCATGTTCATGTACGTATAGCTACACATACAATTACACACACACATCCATTCTTTCATGTGTTGCTTTGTGTAAACTTCCTCGTGTGTCTCTGTCAAGTGTCGTTTCTTCTTCATCCCTATTGTCTTGTCCCACGGTAATGTAGGCAATAATGCATTCATCTTCTATATTTGCTGATGTCCCGAGATAAAAAGTCATCTCGACTGGACTTGTCATTTGGGCTTGCATGACCCACTTTAGCATGGGTTGCATTGGATCTTGCAACAATTGTCATCATATGTCACGTTTAGTATTCAGAATAATATGTTAATCAACGGAGCGTGATGTATGGTCTCTCATGTTTTCTTTATTCTGATATGACGGTTTTCATTTCATGTGCGTGTATGCCTATTGAATCCAGGCCCAGGCGCATTTAAAGTTTTGAGTTAAATATTAATACTCCATTGCATTGCGTTCCGTCTGGCAATAACTTGAAACGTGATGTGAGGAAGCCTAGTGACTCCAATATTTTTGTTATATCTGTACATTGAGCGTGTAATCCCGGGGCAGCATACGTTTTTTTAACCGAACTTAGCACAATTGAAAGCTTTAGGGGGTGAAATCTATGCGCTCGCGGAATCGCACGCTATCATTGACGGAACTTTTATTGTGGAGCAGTAGAGGATGTCTCCGGGTAGGTTGCACGAACTTCCTTCCTCGTGACTCTCTCCTGCAGTGAGGACAGAGCATGCTGGGTCAAAGGTCTTGCTCAGATGAGCCCCAAGTTGCACGACATGCCGATTGAAATCATTTTATTCTTGAATTATGCACAGAAAAGTGAAAACATTGTTACTTTGCATGTCCATATTTAAGACGCCGGTGAATCAATGGCATAAACAAAGCAAGATGTATTTGACTTTCTCTTTTAGTCTGGCAATTAATTACGTACACTTTATACAATACACAATATGGAATACGCATGTATTCGGTAGACAGAACTGGCGTGTCTTTCCTTATGCATTAACTATTAACTTATAGAAATGGACAGAAGGTCGCTTGTGTCTTAATAGGGATTAGGAATTGATACGGAATGCTGACTCGTGCATGTAATGCTAATTCAATTGAATATTGAATTCCTTCACATGGAGCGTCACGTCATGGCTAATAATAACAACTATGGCTGATAATCAGTATACATTTTACGAGGGAATCAAGGCTGCTTTGCTGAGTAAGAACTATATTTTATGTTTTATGGTGCATTTATTTGGACAGTAAATAGTTGTGTGACGATAAGGAACAGGAAACCCAAGACCACAATAATTATGTGTTATGTGATAGGAACAACTCCAGCCTGGCCATAAGAAATAACAATTTCTGATAAAGTAGTAACTTAACTTTTCAAATTACTCTAACTTACGACTCAGTACTCAGTGTCCATCGGTCTTAACAAATTAGGAGTGACCGCGTCAGTCGAGGCAGAGTTTGAGTTGAAACTCAATTTACGTGTTGGTGCCAATCCGTGTGAAGTTTTCTATTCAAGGTACATAATTTAACTTTGATACATTTTTATATTTTCTTGTGGCAATAAGAAAATCATAAAGAAATCCCCTTGTGCACGTGGAAATGAAAAGTAGGTATCAACTTAGCTACAGGGCAGGGCTCAACTTGACACAGTTTCTCATTTTTTTCAGTCTCTCTTATTTTTCCCATATTGAAGATCCAAGCTAATACATATACTGGGCTACAGTTGTTGTACTTACACATCTGCACAATTGTAGTCTGTTTATTTTTTTCATTTTATTCTTTACTGTGGTTGACGTTAGTTTGGTTTCATATGGATTGGTCGTGGAACGTGGATTGAATTTTAATTAGACTCGTCAGGGAGTTTTTGAATTTATTTCTTAACTACGGAGTTCTGGGGCCTAACTGTTTATTTTATTTAGGTAATCTGTATTAATTACTGGTTACAGTCGTGGAATCAGACTCGATTTTCCTGTATGTAAACAAAAGAGTGCGGCGGTGTGTCGTCGGCGTCCAAAAACCTGGTCACGGGTACGATTCCATTTACATAGTGTATTGTCTTTTACAATGCCGATCTCGAATTGCGACGACTGACGACTTAGTGCTAAATTTTTTTACTGCAATTTCGTAACAAACAAGCAAATATATGTGCCTTTTAAATAGCATTCCCTGTTGGAGATGAATACTTACTCAATATTTTACTGCATGCAAATGAGTCCCCGTATTTTGTAATGTAACCTAACCGGTACCTATTCATTCAGAGTTTTTTTCTTCCTTGAACATTGAACGGTGGAGTGGAACAAGTCCTTCACACTTTATAAAAAAAAGTTGGTCGGAGTTCAGCCCTAAAGTGGAGCAAACTATTTCCTCCCGTGTGTGTCATTGTCATATTGATATTTTTTTTAAAATGACATTTGTGAATTCTTTGAATCCCATCTGAACATAACGGTTTTCGGCTTTGGTCTTGGGTCCGTAGGTACTCCGGCTTAATGGAAGCTTAATGAATGGTTCTTGGATGAGAAGTGACAGGTTTTATTACAGTGGAGATGACTGGCTTGGAATTGCAAATAATCTAACATATGGTGGTCTCGGTTTTGGGATTCAGAATTCTGTTAGTTGTACATATAATATAATCTTCTTCTAAGCAAGCTCGTTTCTTATGTAATAAGTGCATGCGGTGGTTTGGTGGGTTTTTTGGTTAGCAAATTCTAATACGTAATACGTATTTCCTGTTAATTGTTAATATATAAAGTAAGATCTTGATAACTCTATGTAGAATTGTATGTATATGTAAATTGTATTTACTAGAATTGCGTTGCATTGCAGATTGCAGTCAGGATCTTCCGCATTTTCTGTCTTCATGTGTCATTGTTTCTTCATTTCCTAAATGTAACAATAAGAGAGCCTTACCTTGTTGTAACCCTCTCCTCATTTGTTCTGTTTTTTTGTGTGTTTTTTGTTTTGACCCTATTCAGGAGTCGGACAGTGCGGAGCAGATGATGGGACAGTTCAAGCCTGAAATCTTTTGCTAAAGAAACAAACCCCCTTCCTAAATTTTCTCCAGGTGGGCATTTCAATTCACCATTCAATTAATTGCATGGATCCTGAGCAGAATACTAATGGGCCTTTGCATGGATGGACATTGGGTGGGGTTTTGACATGGGGACTCTCCTGCCTTTTAGTTTTACTCGTTTTACTGCACTGTCACTCTCTCGGCTCGGCCCAGGATGTGACGACGGAGAGTGAGACACAGTAGTCGGACTCCTCACAGAAAGGGTCTTGACCTTTGGACAAGTCAAATAGAGCCCACATGGCAAAACACGCCACATGCCACTCACTGACACAAACAAAGAATTTTTTATGGAAGAAGCTGAATCTTGATTTTTTTTTAAAATACAATTTTGTAACCGCGTGGTTACTGAACTGACAAAATTGTTTAGATTCGTTGACTTTGTTATACCAAAAAGCGGTATTTGACCCTTTCAAAGGAAATAAAACTTAATTTTGAATCAAGAAAGAACGATTCCGGTGAATTTCCCTGAATTGGTCGTGTGGGGTCGGAAATATTTAAGGAAATCATGTTACGACGATTTTTTGGGCGGAAACGGAGAAAGGCACAGCAGGCTGAGTCGCGAGCTGCTGGGAACACGCAAGGAAAAAAATTGGACCTTGGACAAAAAGTGGGAATCCATAGAAATAAGTCGAAATCGCGTTTATTTCTTAGATAAGATTATATTTTTGCGCACAGTGCATTTTAGGTTACGGTAAATCAGTCACACGTAGAGGATTTATATGAAGGCTCTGTAACGTGTAGAGTGGTAGTAGGCTGCTTGAGAAGATGTTAAGATGATGAAAACAATTGGGAATGGAACGGGAGTCGATGACAAATGGGAGCTTAATGACAATAAAAATATTGTGATGAGGATGATGAGAGTAGAGCTAACTGTAACGTCGAACTTTTCAATTCAGCCTTCCAATCCGTCATCCCAGATAAACAATCCCTGCTGTGTCTCAGATTAATCCAATTTCAACTGTTCACCATGCAGGGTAGTGTTATGTTATGAATAACTGTATGTCAGTCAAATCAAGCTAGCGTGACTCATTCCGTATCCTGGCCCAGTGTCATAATTTATAATTCTTGTCACGACCTCAGACAGGATAGCCCAGAAGCTCATAAATTGTAGGCGTATTTTTGATATTGCATAATCATATCATAATGTTGATTCAGCTGTGTGATGTGTGATCTGAGATTTGAACATTTTGGTTTTGTTTTCAGGAACTCTCCAAACCTTCTACGCTGTATATATTAAAGAATGGCCGGGACTCCAAATCCACGGATGCTACGGTCACCAAACCTCTTATCTACAATCCTACCGGATTTCCCACCCGTAAAGTTAAGGATCCTTCAGTAGTTATTACCCGAGCTATTACCCGTAAGAAAATGAATACAGACAAGGAACAGAGTGCGTCCCCTCCCACCTCTACCTCTCCAGAAAAAGACAGTTCAGTTACACCGAGTTCAGGGGCCATTTCCGTCAAAACAACGAGTGAAGTTTTGAATATCCGCAAGAGAGCCATTCTCACAGTGGCGGATCAGATAATAAACTCTGCTCCTCAACCGCCACCCCCGCCCAGTCCCACCAAATCCGAAGCCACCGATTCAAGGGCCAATAGTCCCACTCAACAAGATCCGAGTCAGAAGGCCAAGGTTCATTTTCTCACGGACATGCTCAGCGACACAGGAGATTCAAGTACCTGTGTCGAACCGGAGACAGAAGATGGAATTGCTGTTGCAGAACCGGATACCTTAGTTCGTAATATCGTCGTTAATGAACCTGCCGCTCTAATTCGTAATGCCGAAGTCACTGAACCCAAGGTTGACCCAGCTCCTACTTCGGACCCACCACTTCCGGAAATTCCTGAGTCCCTGAGTGTCGTTAGTAGTGGCAGAAGTTCACCAGTTACAGTAACCCCGGCGTTACCACGTCTGAACGGTAACAGTAGCCTGAACAGTAGTCAGAAATCACTGGTCATCAGTGGAACGAGCACTCCAGTCGGTCCGGGGTCACTGGGTCCGAGTCCTATTCCTCGGAAGAAGAAAAGCCCTGCCCCAAGTCCAACTCCGAGGTCAAAAGCTCCAGCTCCAGCGAGTCCGTTACCGAAAGCAAGACCAAGGTCTGCTGCAAGTGCGGAGACGAATCAAGTCTGGAAGAAGGAGAATTACTACCCAGCCGAACTGAATCCTTTTGAATCGGAAGAAACCTTGGCCATGGTTCATCCTAAAGTGGTGCCTTCCAATAATCCGTTTGAAGAAGATGAAGACGAACTTGCCATAGAAACTCCAGCAGCCACTCGGGCTCCTGCTTCGCCCAGTCCGAGTCCACGAACTCCTCGCAAGTCACCTAAACCAGCCTTGAGCCATTCAGCGGTTGGAAAGAGCGATCCCAATGACCGAAACAATAATCGAAACAGGAATCGAAGTAGATCCCGGTCTCCTACCAACTCGGCTAAAGTTACCTTGGAACATGTGAGCGCTCAAGTTGGCAAAGGTCAAGAAGCCGCACCGCCTGGAGACTTCAGCAGAGTTAAGCCGCCCTCACCCGAACCCATGAGACATGACCCAGTCCCAGTGCCTGCTGTGCCTGAGCCGAAACCCTACAATCCGTTTGAAGATGAAGAGGATGATCCTGCATCCAACAACTTTGATGACTCAGCATCCATCTCCCGTGTCAATCTGAACGGAACCGAAAGCGAGAGAACTTCTCTGTCCAGCAAGCGAAGCAGTGTTAGCAGTTTGAATGGCTCAGCCCTCAGTTCCTTCCGTGAGTCACCCAACCAGAGTCTCAGTGTCGCCGAGGGTGTCGGAAGTATCCGTGGAAAATCTCGGAAAACTCGCCGTGCCCCGCTTCCGCCCAGCTTGTCCGCAGTGACCCCCGTCGAGATTCCTCCAGCCAGCACTGAAGTCCGTTCCTCTGCACCCAGCTCTCCCAAGAGCCCCAAGTCAATTCTGAAGAAACCCAGCGAAGCTCCGCTCACACAAGTAGATGCTGTCAAAGCAAGAACTAAGATTGAAGTCACGCCCTCGCCGCCCTCCTCAACGGAGAGTCGGCGGAAAGTCATTCACGCTCCGCCTGATTTACTCCAAGGAATTTCCAATAACTCTAACAACCGCGTTGCCTATCAGGAGCTGAAGAAGAAACGACGAGCACCTCCTCCGCGCCGCCCTGTCAAACCGCTCCCCGAAGAGGCCATGCAAACGGAGTTTGGTGACCTGGAAGTCAGAGTCAAGGAATTAGAGCGACAAAGGGTGACTCTCGAGTGTAGTATTCGGCGTATCATTGATCAGGTCGGTGCTTAACATCTGGAATTACCAATTTGAATTTGTGACGCGATTTTTACAATTATTCCAACCTGCACTGTTGATTTCTTTATTGTAGGAACAGAACCATGATAAGGCGAATGAAATGACTGTCCAGCTGGCCTGTATCGTGAAAGAGAAAAATGATATGGTGCGACGACAAACTGAGCTGGAATATTTACGTCGTAGTCATCGACTGGAGGTTAGTTTCGTACACTCTGTTTCAATATTAATTTAACTGACTGACAATAACTGAAACGGTTCTTCGTTCCATTGTTGTGAATAGGAGAAGCAAGCTCAGCTGGAATTTGATTTGAGAGTACTCATGGGAACTCCTGCGGAGCAGCGGCAGGAAGACTATGACGACGTGGAGAAAGACTTACTCGACCAGTGAGTCCCCATGATTAACTGGAAATTCGTATTTCTGAAATCTAAATACTGACATTAATTTCCGTTTCTGTTTCCAGATTGCTGAAACTCGTAGATGAGAGGAATGAGGTCGTGGACTGGTTGGATTTCCATCGTATCGTGGAGCATGAAGAAGACGTTCGCCTCACTCATTCCCTCTCCAATTTCTCGAGTCCTGGCGGAAGTCATGCCCCCGAATTGCCTGTTCTTGCCATGCCAGAAACTCTGCCCCGGGACAAGTCCAAAGCTGCCAAAGACAAGAAAGAGAAAAAGCGGGCCTCGCTCAAGGAGGCTGAACCTAAAGACAAGACTAAGGGAAGTGAGAGCGGTTTCAAGTTTTCCTTCTTCGGTCGCAAGAAAACCAAAGCGGCCAAGGAAAATAAATAACACAGTAAACTCTTTCAATTCCAATGAAACTCCATTATAATCAATGGCCGAGGAGATTGTGGATTCCTCAACTTCAAAATTGTGTGTTATAAACGATTTTATAATTCCAAATTGTCCCTCTGGTCTGAGTATGCAGTGCATAGAGTTCGTACTCTAATACAAAATTCCGTCCTGAGAAGCAATCAACTTTTGTGCAATCCTGTAGCTGTAACTGTAGAACCTAGAATTTCGAATTCATGGAATTACATACGTTCCAATGTGATTCAGTTGAGGAACGTATACATTTCTTTGTTCTTAGTCCAGCAATTCCTTGTATGTATCCCAATTAATTTTTAACCTTGCGACTTGTTATTGTGCCTTTGAGAAAGCTCGTTTCGGATATGGTTGGGAGCCATATTATTCGTTTGCTCTAAAGAATCCCCGACTAGCTATAGTAACTGAGTATATTATAAAATACTTCTCAATCGCAGCAAATACGTATAGACTGTCAATTAGTATTTTACTCAACTAACTACTTATTACTTATTCCTAATCTTAAGCTTATTTTTAGTTTCTTTCGGATCTACTGTAGACGTCTGTAGGTCATGTCACTTAATTCATAACAGCATTTAACTCGTATTTTAGTGTCATGTTTAATCAAGGTACCTACTTATTATTAGGATCTTCGTATTTTTTTTTTTTTTTTTTTTTTAGTATATACAATCCTTTATTCAGGCTTCCACTACATACGACAAGATGTACAAGAATCAGTTCAAACTGATTATAATA
>JAQFYT010001369.1:0-16816 GCA_034694925.1 Ceratophysella denticulata
TAGCGTCTTAGTAGCTGGAAAAAATATGGATGACCGTATTACGCTATAGAAAGACGAAATAAGCAATTTTACATTTAAATATTGATAGGATAACTTCGGGACATATGCCGTTGGTAGCAATTTTCTGTCAGTATACTGTTTTCTACACCCATACATATTCATACAATAAATCTCTGATATTTGAAAATCACTACATCCTATACTATACACTCTAATAGAGGTACCCCTACAAGAAAACAGCTCTCATATGATATAAGATATATGAACATCCTTTAAATACTTCCACGTGCTAATAAATAATATAGTATTAGAGGGAACTAAAAATTATATACCTATATACTATATCGCCAAAATTAAAAGAGAGAATCGTGGCCAGCAGATGTTGTACGATGAAAGGTTATGAATTGGGTTTGCCGTTGGACTGGTTGATACGACGGCCGAGGTCGTTTACCAAGGCAAGTATGGGTTAGGGGGGAGAAGAATAAACACGCAATTGTTTAAAAAAAAAGATATTTGCATATTGGAACTCGAATATACCAAAAAATTTGACCGTATTGAAAAAAAAATTTCAATATTTGAACTCCAACATATTTTTATTTCTGCCGCCTACCACACAGCACCCAGCTGCAAACATGACCTTCTATGTTTGACATTATCTGGAACTACAGTAATACCCGATCAACGATTCGAGGGAAAAGGGTTATATTACAATGCTTCTACACACTCATCCTGGCATTCCTGCGCATGAAAACACTCACCCGATCGTTACCGCGCATGAAAACACGAACCCTGTCATAAGTGCGCCTGAAAACACTCACGCAATCGTTACGGCGAATGAAAATACATACTCATATTATTGTTAACCCCGATTCGGGGTCAAACCATTGAGCATTACGTCCTACACCCATAGATACCCGAATATCAAATAAAAACGGGGGTCATATTTTGACCTTTTAACCCCAATTTGGGATTAACGGTAGGGTCAAATATTGAAAAACACAATTGCGCCTAACATTCAACACACATAGGCACTTGAATATGACATAAAAATGCGAGGTCACATTTTGACCCTTTAACCTGGTCCAGGAGTCAAACTAAGGGTCACTGATAGTTACCGTTTGCTATCTCAGATGAAGAAAAACCTAATAAACATGATTTTTAAAGAATAAAAAAATGGGTTGGAAATAAATCGCCTTAATTTTAATTACGACTTGCCCTACAAAATAGACATTTTGCCCGAATTTTTTTTTTGCCTGACTTGAAAAGATAAATTTGAATTTTTGACTCAAATTTGACCCGGGTCAAGATTCCCAAAGTCAGGTATCAACGACAGTTTAGCGTTAGGAACCTTGAAAAATTAGCAAAATTTTAAGCTATTAGTCTGGGAGGAGAGAGTGGACACACATTTTCCTACAAAGTACGATTTTATAAGTATAGGTTAGTGGAGTTCGTTAAATAAATAATACTTTGTTATAGTATGCTGACACATAACGGTAGCAAAATACGATCCATTTTATTGTTCAGATGCATTTGAAGAGTTTGATAGTACAGTCTCGTGGTTGAATATTGAATCAGTACTTTGTTGGCGCGGGCACCGCTTGCGATGTCATATTCTGTTTTAATCTGGAAAACTTCTGATTTCTCACCATTTGGAAAACTGGAATCGTCAGTGTCTGGTTTAAAAAACAAACACTTAAAATTAAAAAAAACTTCGGACTCATTGAATAGCAAAATACAAGTCGACATTGCTTCAGGTAGGTATTTCAGTTTCGTACCGTCACCATATTGGCTGCTAAGAAAATAACGGAAGTCCAAAAGAAATCCATCTGCTCAAACAGGAAACCGGCAGCTGACGGACCAAGAAAGCCTAGGAAATATTTCAAAAAGGGTTGGTAATTATATAAGTTAATATTTTACTTTTGTCTTCAAATTAAAAACTCCGTACCGCCCAATGAAATGGCAGACATCCAGAGCGCGGATACCTGGGCGTTCACGCTCTTGTCATCATCATAACCCGTTCGCCTGTAAAAATAATTTCATACCGAATCATTGTCAATTTGCGCGGCTGAATGCCAGAAGAACTTGAAATCGTCAAACTAGAATTTATAACGCACGCTGCCTCCTTGAGACAAAGCACGAATCCAGTCATAATTGTATTCCCAAGTCCCAGCCCCGTCATTCCAACAGCAACACAGGTCAGTGGTATTCTCCATCTGCAAACAATACCGGAAACTCAAAGCCGGATATGTTACATTTTTATTAGCTGTGAAAATATGCTGATAGACTTACATGTTCATCGCTGACACGGAAAATAAGGCGAAAGCTATGACGTAGCAGATTGACCCTCCGAAGAGCAGCCAGATTGGCTGTTTCATACTGTTCGAATACTTGGCCACCCCGGGGCAGGCGAAGGTGTAGACGACACCAAAGAGCAGGAACACGCCGCTGATCCACGTAGTGGACAGACCCGCCTAAACATCATGAATACAATCAATACATACCCTACTGAACATCCAACTGGCGATGGCATTAGGTCTAGAGTAAAACCTGAGACCTACCTCTAACAGATACGGAGATAACAGTGCTGAAAGTATTATTTATAAAAAAAATATTATTAAAGCAGTCAATTTTCAATCCTGTGGATGCCGTGGAATTTATAGTTCTGACCGTTCTGAAATCCGAAATTGAAACAGCCCATGCAGACCATGAACTGGAAGTAAAGCATGGGTGGCATTTTAACGAGCTGCAGGAAGCTGAGTTTCTTGCCCTCTACTGCGTCTTTCTTGGCCTCCTCCGCGCTCTTCTCCTTCCGCCCGGTACGAAGCACCAGTAAGGTCACCACTCCGGACACGAACTGTAAGGAGCCAATCACAATGAAGGGCAAAAGGAATGCCAGTGGTCCATTCTCCTCACCAACCTAAAATCAGAAGGAACGTGATCGATTACTAAAAATACGGTATTGCTAACTACGGTGAGCGGACCCTTAACCTTCACTTCATGGGTTAAGCAATTAATAATGTTTCTTCAGCACATTCCGATTGCTTACTGAATTGCCGAGAAACTTACGCTGTAGAGCAAAGATCCAAACACCGGGCCAACTAAAAAAATCACAATATATTATGACAGTCAAAACTTGTTAAGTCCGCGCGCAATTTGAGAATATGCCTTCATTTTGGCTGGGAATCAAAGTTTATTGCTTACCCGACAAGCCGGCGCCGAATGCAATTTCGATAATACCCTGTTTATGTACAAACAACCGAGAATTAAGTTTATTCTGCTATGGAGTAGTATTATTTTTAAACCGTGTTGCTCACAATAGCTTCAGCGGTGCCCTCTGTGAACTCTTCCGAGATGAAGGAGTAGACACACATGATCACCGCAGAGGCTCCGATGGCCTGCAGGATTCGGAGGGCGAATGACAGGCCCACGAACAATACCCGCTCGCCAATATAGCCTAGAAACCTGCGTATTCAAATCAAACTGAAATAATTGTGTGTTGTACCTAGTTGTACATACCCCAATTGGTGCCTGTTCTGGCATGTGATAGTTTACCCAAACAGAACAACAGTGGCGGCTGAAAGGGTGGCGGACCCAGCGAAAACCGGCCAAGGTCCCACACATAGAATCAGATTGGATGCAATTGGACTCACAATCAGAACAACAATCTCGTAGCTCCCTACGAATGAAACCAATTAAAAGGTCGTTATCACTCTACAGCCAGCAATTCACAAAGTAGGACATGTTAGATATTCGTAGATAATACAAATGGCTGAAGTAAATCATCCGTAAAGCTTGTCGTTCGGCCTACAAAGTCAATATTTCATACTGAATAAGTATTGAATAATACTCACCAAGCACCAGTCCGTACTCGGTCGAAGTGGCACCTTTGTTTTCCGCCTCACGGGGGTAAATCGGGGCCTAAGCATAATAAACCATTTATTATTGCCCAAAATCACCCATTGTCTTTCTTGGAATATCTATGAGTTATTGTTACTTACCTGCAAGCTGTATACCATTGCTGAGAAACGGTACGTTGAAGTGTGGGATGTGTTATGGTATTATATTGGGATCGTTTGTACATGCGCAGTCATGTATTGTGTTTCATGAAATTCAAAAAAAAAAACTGAAATTTTTAAATCCATTCAGGGATGAACTAATTATAATAAAGTATTGAGGACTTACACGTGACAGCACAAATGAGACATAGGACTATAATTACTGCCCAATCCCGCCGTGTTTTCAAGAAGGATAAACCCAAATTCATTTTAATATTTTCTGAATCTTAAAACAAATTTTAAGCTAAGAAATGATAATTAGAAATATGATGGCGTGGACGACTAACTATACTAGCAGTCAAAAGAGAGTATGAACTGAAAGTGAAGTTTGACGGCGAAAATGATAAAGTATTGAGTAGGATCTGACAAATACGCGTAATGTATGAATATTTAGCCTTTTACATTTTGAATATTTATTCAGACAATCAATGCTCACAAAATTACTCGCCTCTTCCTTATTAATATTTATCCCATTTTAAATTCCATTTGGTAATGTGGAAATGAGGTTCTGGGATTCTCCGATTCTTTTGTTGAGAGGAAAGGTCCTAATTAAGTTAACTTAAATCCGCCGATGCTCTCCTGTCCCTGTTTTCAACTCGACACGGAATTAAAACGTGTTGGTTAAGAGACTCTGTGTCTTGGCATAATTCATTTTGCTGAAGCGTTTCACTTCCAGCTCCACTTGTAGTTCGACAGGTAAGCATGAGCTTGGAAACGTTTTCATTGCCAAGATCAGGCAATTCCTTCCACGTTGTGAGTTGTGACTTATGTCATGAATGACGCGTGTCCGAGCCCACCGACTCGTGTTTGTTTCGACCTTGAAGTAGAATTTCTTACATTTATTGTGCATCTGAACTTGTAACCAAGAAGCATTAAATTCAAAAATGACTTAACGTTTGATATTGAGTATTGAGTTTGTCATATGTTTATCTTCATTCAAGTACCGCCCTTTTGTTTTTAACTCCTATACGTTATTTTTAATGATTATTGAATCAATATTTTTCAGCCCTAAATTTAAACAAGTTTTGCCCTAAATTTTGACAAGTTTCGACCTTAACCAAAATCGGTATTTCAGGTCGTTCATTGATTTTATTGAAAAATGGTTGCGTGATTTAAGCTTAGGTCAGGAAAGGTTAGATTAAGTGCAATTAGATTAGGTTAGGTTTAAAATGCCGAATACCGATAAAAATGTCGCTTTTCTTAGGACAAAATTTGTCAAAAAGTATAGTGCAAAACTGGTTTAAATTAGGGCACTTAAATTGACACCCATGATTATGATTAGGTATGGCTTTTTGGATTCCGGATGAGACGTCGCGTAGTTTTTACTTGAAAACCAGATCAATTGGATGCCATCGGCTATGCAGAATTAGAAATAACTGTCTGGAAAGTAAAGACAACTCAGGAATGAAAGATGTTCACTCTCAAATGTCGATCGAGATGCAACAATCTCAAAAATAGGTAATAGAAAATGGAGAAATCAAAGTAACAGTTTTTTCTACTGCACTTCTTCTAAACCGCTCGTTACATATGTAGGCAAGATGTAAAGTCTTAATACTCGTGAATTGAATAAAATTACAAGAAAAGTGTGTACAGGTTGAATTAGTACCCACACCGAGCTATGGAAACACAATTTCTGATATACTCCTTGCAGTTATTTCTTATTCCTACAGTGGACAATTAGGCCGAGTTCTAGCAAAGCGCTAAAAATACATTGTAAAATATTAATTTTAAAAATCATTTACTTGACCTGCAAAAGCTTTGCTGGGCTTTACAAAATCAACCTATACATAGCGTGTCAAACATTCAAAAATATTTTTCGTATGTTTCTGCGTGAATTTTTGAATAAATGAATACCTATGTTCTGAAATGCCTTTCGTTACAAGTTTAGTCAACTGGTTCAGAAGTTACGTTTTCAAGATCATGTCTTTGCGACCCCACAGGTCAAGTCACAGATTGTATTTGGAGATTCAAATTCATTTGGAAGATTACCTGACACTAGGCTACAACTTAGGGTAAACAGTTTTACACAAATTTTGGGCTCAAACCCGCCCTTATCAGGTGCATCCTTTCAACAAACTATCCCATATAAACCTTTCCTCCACTCACTCCCACATATAATTTGAACTTAATTCTGAGTACGTAAATATACAACAACAGTCTATTTCTATTTCACATCAGAGTGTTCACAAGCAGAAACCAGCAAAAATCGTTATTTGACTATTCTAATATAATAATTTTATTCACTTGTATTTTGGAAAAGCTGTAACTTGGATTTACACTGAAATAAATGTCAATCAATGAAACCCAAAAAGCAAAAATTAGCTAGTGCAAAGCCTTTTTCCCAGGAAGCGCACTTCACCAGGCAAACTACCGTTCTTAGCACTTGACTATATTTTGTTGAGTGAGTATTTTTGTTTAATTTGAAATTTTTTTTTAATAAACTTCAAATAATAATTGAAATATTCAACTTACCAAGATTGTAATAAGTTGTGAAGAATGAGAGCATGCGATAAAAAGAAGCCCATTTGGTGGCATGGCAACTGGTGAACTGCCCAACATCAACAAGGCTTTTGTTATGCTTTTTAAAATTTGCAAGAATTAGAACGAAAAACGAACTGAGTTCGTAGGGGGCTAGCGTTGGATTGGATCTAGAAAGAAATCCCGATAAAAATTTGGAACCTCTTGGAAAATGGGCTCGGAAATTCTAAAAGGTCTTGAAGGGGCCTGTCGCATTGTAGTTGTGGTGAGTACTTTGAACATATTTTACCCATTCTTGCTCTTTCTCCTGAAGTTTTCAGGTTCCAGGCTTTATGATGCTTAAGCTTATCGCTAAATATTTTGGTTAATTGAATGCAGGTGTTCATGCTGCTTGCATCTGGACTAACTGGGTGTTTCCTCATCTATAAATTCGATTTCCCTACCGTCAACACAATAATGTGCTTCCTTATTCTGATTGGTGTCTGCATTTGGTACTTCCTCCTACTCCTGAATGTGGTCGAGTACAGTGGCCAAACACGCAAAATTGTAAGTCAATCATTTAAACAATTTTATCTGCACTACATCAACATCATTTTTTATATTATCTCCTATCAATAATTAACTTGGCGGAAGAAATGACGAAAAAAAGAAAAAAAGTTATGGCGTTCGTTCAGGTTCCCAAATTTCGTACTCTAATAAGACTTTTGACTTGGTTCAATAAAAATACAAAATACACGGTTCCTCACCGCGGGAACCTCAAATCTAGAGTGGTGAATTCACCGCTATTTTATAAAAAAAAAATCAACCGGAATTTCTTCTTCCTGTGTCAAGAGAATCCAAAAAGAAGTAAATTTGTTGACGACATATAACAGAAAATGTCTCTCTTTGCGTAGCGAATAAAAAAATACAGGTCTCAAGTTTCAAACACTGTCAGTGAACCAATTCACGCAAAGTGGTAGCCAGGCGCTCTTTCTACGCTCATTAGCCTCAAATGTCAAACTGCAGCTTTGGCACACGTCAAATTTTTTTCCGTCACGGATATTTTGTCAAAGTCAACATATTTTTACTCGGATTCTAATAATCTTGGAACAAGAAATTCTTGCTATTATTGATATTCTACACTTTTAGTAACTCTGCTCTGGGCGTTTCTAACCTCTGCAACTCTCTGAACAGGACGCGTGGGTTCATTTGGTCGGAGGAATTATCCTTTGTCTGACTGGAATCATATTTTTTGGATTATGGCTTGGAGGGAGCGCAGCAGCATCATACAACGCACCCGAAATGTTTAATCGACGTTTTTCTAGACGAAGCCGATTGTTCTGGTACCTGTTCTTATTTGGAAATGTACGAAATAAATAAACTTCGTGTACTCGTCTTGAACACGAAAAATAATAATTATTATTATTGCTCCAACGCTGATGCCCTGAATTTAATGTATTTTATAGATACTCTTTCTCTTGGCGACGATTGTCATTAGTGTCCTGGGCTGCATACTACGCCGGTGCTGCTGTGCCGCCAACGTGTAAGTCGAGTCTATCCAGGTCAACCATGAAAATTCAACTCATTTCTCTCCAAATCAAAGAAGGAACGCCGAATCCCGCCTAAAACGAACACAGCGATCAAAATTTTTGACGAATTTCATGAACCGCAATTCATCATGTAAATTTCATTAAAATTAAGTGCAAGTAATGCTCCGATCCAAATCAGTCAAATTTTGTTATACTGTAATGTGGACAAATATATTTCAGAACTTTTTTTATCCCACGCCAAGTTTCCGTCCAAATAGAAAAATACTGGCTTGAATTTAGATCTTGAGTTAGAATGCTCTGCATTTGTTTAAATAAATTACATTTTAAAGGATTTTCACCGCGCAAAGATTTTGATGGCATCTGTATGGCATAACAGAATTGTCCACGGACAGAACGAACGAAGGGTATGGCCCATTCCAGCAGACCTTCTGGTCAAAAGATAATGAATAAGTACACCACAGTGACACAAATAACCAAAACTTGATTCTTTATTTGGCACAGAGTACAAGCAAGTAATTTAAAGTTGATAATTATGTATTTATTTATATTATTCACAACCAATTGAAAGCATTGAAAAGTCATATAATTAGTTAACAGTAACACCTGGAACATTTATCTAAGCAGCTGTGGCAGACTCATCGTCGCTATCCCACTTGCAGTACTTGGAAGCTACGATGAGCCAGATCCAGTAGATAATCGTGAACAGGATGAAAACAAAAACAAAGATTTTGAAGGAATACTTTTTTAAGAACCGAAATATTTTTTCATATTTTTCAAACTTCCGAATGGTTAGGATAGTGATCGGATTTGGTTTTTCGGGGTCCTTCATCCATTTTCCATCTGGACCACGGTAGTTGTACTCTTCCTGTATTTTCTGCTGCATAGCATTCCGGTCGTCTTCTTCTTCCGCCAGCTCTTTGAAAGCATCCAATTCTGTCGATAACCTGTTCCATCCAGAAAATTGATAATTAATTACAAATGTAGAAATACGATTTTCAACCATAAATGGCCTTGAAATACTTACCAAGTCACAAGGACCAGCTCGGCTATATTCAGAAACACGAACATGACACAAGCGAGCATCCATAGATCGATTGCCTTCATATAACTCGTCGAAGGAACGGTTTCCCTTGAATTCCGCAAAAATGAAACGTGCTTATAATTTTGTGTTGGGTAACCAAGGCATGAGCAAAGTAATTACCCAGTGAATATTATTCCCGGTTAACTACTTACCTTACTCCCAAACACAGAACGAACATAGTTAAAAGCGTCATCATTAGCGTTCCAAGTCGGTAGTCGTACAAAGAATACGGGAGCATAAAAATCAGCCACGTGAGGCAAATCAGGAACGCGCTAAACAGATATGTTTGGGTCAAGTGGTAACTCAGCTTTCTTCGAGCAGCAATTGTAAATCGCAAAACGTCGTAGGACGCACCTGAAAAGAATATGTGAACGATGTTGTTTTACATATGCGATCCGTTTTTTGCATTCCTACCGCTTGTTAGGATGAATTTGAGAACCTCGTTAATGTGTTGCAGAATTGCGATGAAAACCAATTTTTATATTGAATGCTTATGGCGTCAACTACACCTTACAAGAGAACCCGTCGAGAATCTCAAATTCATCAGAGTGAACTAAAATATACACTACTGTAGCCTTAGGTTGAAATAACTTACCATCCGGATTACTTAAAAGAGGAGTAAGTTCTAGTTTTTCAATATTTTTCGATTTGACTTCAAAATTGCCTTGACTAGGATCTTCAATTTGGACTTCGGGCAAGCCTTCGTTTACATCCATCCAATCAATCTTCAGTATATCATTTGAGTGAGAATCTAGAATTGTCGTACATGTAGAGATACTGCGCATTAGTAACAAATTGTCCGTAACTCAATGTGTGTAGAGCGACCGTAGGCCTGTGTTTAACCCATAAACTTTAAACCTTACATGATGAAATTCGAAATACACAGTTCTGGGTGTCAACGGGATAGTAGACAAAGGACATTGGGCAGTTCACGGTGGTTGTCATTCTAAATTGAAAATAATTACAAGGTAAAAATCAATGCATTTTGGGTTTTTGTTTTGCTGTAGATTTACCTCACTGTGTACGACAAGAAACCAGTTCTCTTGTTCAACTTCAATGAAGCCACTGGTTTTCCCAGAATTGTTGGATACTCAACTTTTACCATATCCACTATTTAAAAAAAAACGATATGTAATTCAGAACATTCGAGTTTAAATTACAAATAAAAAACAGAAAAACGAACCCAAGTAAATATCCGGTCTCCATATTTGGTTCAAGAATTCTTGACTTAGGATTTGCATATTACTGTTTTTCGCCATACTCGCCGCCACATCACTAATTTCACGAGTTTTGAGGCTTGTGTCCCGTGTTTCCCGTGTGGGTTTACGAATTTCTTCAGTTGGTTCGGATTCGGATAGGAATCTACCATCTTTCCACTCGATTGTCAGATCCATGTCAATATTAAGTTGCTAATAACAAAAATATTTATACTATTTATCGTACAAATAAGTAAGTTTGGGTTTCAAATAAGGAAAAATGATAGTCAGTTCTCTAACTCTGATTACCTCTCGCAATTCATCTATTTCCTGGATTCCGAGAATCTTGATGAAGACCTTGCTGTCTGAATCATATGTAACACAAATTATCCTTCAATAGGTTAGATAGCGTACAATTATTTTACCACAATAAATTAATATTGAGAATTTACCAATTTTCACGCTCGGTGATTGTCTAATATCATCTTCTTTGAGCTGCGCAAAATCGTCTTTAATACTGTACTCTGTGCCGCTTTGTGTTTCGGACATTGGCAGCTGCTGAGCTTCACCTTCTTCCATTGTTAATTCTGTGATTGTTGGTGTTGTTGATTCGATATTAACATTGTCCTTGTTTTCGTCACTCGAAATGTTCTGGTCAATTTCAGAGGCAGTATTGTCCAACTTTTCATCATTCTTTGTCATACTGGAATTAATCTCTATCGAGATGAAAATTTTATAAATCCGTGTTATAGAAAGCCTATGTACGTTTGGTTGATTTGGAGTTTTAAATCAATTGTACCTTCAGGCTTTGTAGTGCTGCTTGATTTTAAGTCGATGCCAATCTTTTCCAAACCAGCGACGACTTCGGATTTAAGTGAATCAACTTCTAATTTTGCATTGGCTGCAGCTGCTGCGGTATCGGAAATAATTTTGGGGGCACGATGGTTAGCATTGGCTCCGGATTCATCCTTGTCGACCTTAGGTTTGTCTTCGTCTAAATCAATATCGTCATCAGGTTCATCGAGGTCTCATTTATGCTTTGAATATTTTAATTCCAATTTTAGGCTCAGCTCAGCTCAACAACTACAGCAACTAAATTCAAACTAATAGTTTAGTTATCGCTCGGATTATCTCTCACACGGATTTTAAATGTAATTGGATTGAAACGTTGGGATCAACAAAAGCAAGGATTCCATTGGAACATTCAACTCACCTCGGATTTTCCCTTCACGGTTATCACTTGTAATGTTCAGATAAGTCTTCGCTTCAGGCTCAGCAATATCCAATTTAATACCAATTTCTGCTTTGGGAACCTCTAATTGAATATTAGTGTCAACGTTATCAAGATCCCGTGACTTATTTGCTTTCTCAGTCCCATCTATCCCTGGACTGAGGAATGACAAATCCGGCAATTTTACGTTATCCCTATTACCAGCTTTAAGTTTCGCTAAATATAAGTCGATCTCTTGTTCAAGCCTGGTTAAATTAGCTTTAGCCTCACTATCGTGGGACATGTCAGTTTTAACATCGGATTCAATTTTCCGTAAATCCGATTTGTACTCATCAACGGGTGCTACAATTTGATCAGTTGCCTTTTTGAATCGGGTTTGTCGTTTTTCGTTAGTATCTGTCTTGAACTTAAGCTCACTGGCGTTGTCCAAGCCAAGCTCCAATCCAGCGAAATTTTTTCGGTTTTCGAATTCAAGTACATCCAAACTGCGACCTATTCCAACACCACTACTGACGTTATGCAAGCCTATCTTCTACGTATAGCGAAATATATTGTTGATTTACCATCAGTAGTAACTTTTAGCGTTTGGAGTTTCTGAGGACTGCGTTTTATTCGTTTGGCATTCTCGGGAATCTTTGAATCCACGGATCTTTTAGCCATTCGAAGTTGGTGCAAATGAGGCGGTTCGATATGAAAATCTGAATTTGTCTGCGAGTCTGTGGCTGGCGGGAGAAGAAATTCACCGGAATAAACCTTAGAATTTGATCTTTTGATTCGCTCATCCTGATATCCATTTGTTAACCTTCACAAAATTAAATAGGTACCTACAGTATTGACCGTGACATAAATTTGCTCTAAAAATAAACCTATTAAAACTTACGTCACAAATATTGACGAAACAATCCAACAACACTGGATGAATCTGAATGTAGACTTTGCTGAAGTGTTGACCCTCATCCCGAATACCCGCTTAGTAATTATCTAGCTAAATACCTACCACCACTCACCGTCGTGTGTCGTAAATGTAAACAGTAATCCAGTTGAATAATTTAATAATTATCTTAGTGTAAGGCAAGAATAAAAAAAGTGAACATATCTTTAAGTTGTTCTTTGATAATTAGATTTTCCTTACCCCATTTATGGGCAATAGTGAACTTGACTACAGTATTGTATTCCTGTGTAATACTAAGGCAAGAAAATGGAATTCTTGGAATAAATGTTCATGTGAATGTGGATTTGGAATTGTAAGAAAATGAAGGACAAACAATCAAGTTTTTCATACCGTAAACCTAGGATATATCTGTACACGTTAAATAAAGTATTTAGGGTTTGGATGCCATGGCCAGTGGTGGTTCAAAAAAAAATATTTTGCGTAGCGTGCTCTATGCATTTACGTCATGCATGAATATGCTAATTTACGCTACGGCTTAAGATTGTAATTTTACTTTTCCTGCCCTCGTGTTCTAATATAATCCTCTTATTTACTATTTCAAAGATCGGCAATGATGATAGCATGATGAAATGATAGCGTGCAATTCTGGGGTTACACACGTACTATTAATCTATCCAAATATAATCACGTATATAACCATATAATTACTAATATAACCGCGACAACAGATTCAGGTTAGTTTAGGAAAATTTAAGCGTCCCGGAATTACCCGCCATATCCAAAGACTTGCCATGGCCTTACAAATTAAAGTATAGCTTTCCTTCCCCCCACATCCGCCAAAACCCTGAATGAGATATTTTACATGTTTCTAACTTAAATTGGTATTTATATTGAAGTTTATAAATCACTTTCTGATTCCACGTAGGTAAATATAGATATGGTAGAATATAGGCTTTTCGATCTGTTTCGGTTTGCGGTTACATGTATTTTAATTGATTCAAAGTAATTTTAAAATGTATTTTCGTATAACTGATTACATGCACAGCATGTACATTTTACGATCAAGCTTTCTGGGTGCCACGGGGAGCGGCGTAACGCTTGTACGTGCTGTATTCGTGCTGTCATTGCTTGAAATATGAAACTTCAAATTCAAAAATTGTTCAAATTCGATAAAGTTTGTTGATATAAACTAGTCTCACTATCAGCGAACAGTACCAGTAACTTCGGTTGACATTTTAATGCTAATTTTTTTTTATGTTAATTCAAGAATTAGAAAAATCTATGTTCACATTCGAAAATTTAAAGTTTGTTGACATAAACATGCCTCACTCTCTCTCAGTGAACAGTAGTAGCAGTATATGCTGTTGAAATATTAGTGCAAATGTGTTTAACAAATTCATTTCTAGTTTTGATTAATTTTCATGAATTTTCAATATTTTCTACTTGCAATTGGTGCAAATATATTGTATTGTAATTCCAGCTGCCGTGCCGTGAATTTACATATGCCTTGTTAGAGTTTATTCAATTGTTAAGGTAGAAGCTTAATCAATTTTTGATGTAGAATCAATCATAATGTCAATACTTTTTTAAGTTCATTTAATAGTCTCAGTGCAAAGCCTAAGCTGCGCTCCCAAATATAGAAGAAAATGTACAAATACAATTGTACCGGAATTTCATTCAAGGCATAACATAAACAATTACGATACCTACTAAATAATAAAGCCATGAAGGTGCAGTGAAAAACGATTTAATATTAACCAAAGTAATTTAGCTCCATTTTAAAGGGTATTCGGTATGAACTCAAATTCAGTATATTGCAGTATAGGCTTATTTTGGGTATTAAAACGGAAGCATTGGTTCTGTGTTAAACATAGCCTAATGCTCATTATGTATATTGATCAAGGAAATTTTAATGTGAGATTTAGAAGGCCACAGCGTCACCAAATGCAATTAAACCATGAGATTCCGGTTTACTGAATTAATTAAAGTCACGTCATGCCTCCTCTACAGAACAATATAATACTTGCACCACCGACACACGGTGAGGTAATCAAAACTGGCTGGAGAGTGATATATTGAGTTATTCAGATGAATCTGGCAATGCCCATAAAACTGAAATTTAGGGTTGGAGAATAGTTTTTCTTGCTCCAGCACATTTTTTTTCCACAAATAATTACTTTGGATTTAGTAAAGAAAATCAACAAAAACAACTATAACTTGTATACAATTTACACCATCAACAGACAGCTAACAATATTTTGTTTATCATACCTACACCGGAAAAACTGAAATGCGTACATTTTTGAAGCACTCGTACCAGATGCAGGAGCAAATTAAAATGCGACAACGCTACTCTTTACAATGTTCACCAAAATATTTCTGCTACGAAGTATAATCTGTGTATGGGTGATCGGATAATTTTAATAGCATAGATGACATGAATGTTAACAATACTGTTGCAACTGAAATAGATAGATGATTTTCATGTGAAAGAGCAAAATAGTATGTACAAGTGTCATACGTCATATACGATGAGGGGAATCACGTTCGTTTTTCCTAACCTAACCTGAGCAGAATTGCGCAATGCGATTAGGTATATAGAATTTTTTAATGTGATCTCCAGATGGCATATGCGACGTGTTCCAGATAGTGTTCATTGGCCAGGAGCACACTACATAGTAGACACACAAGCAGTTGACCTAAGGAATGTGAGTGCCATAAAACTATAATATCAAGCTTCATTAAAGCCTGTTTTGCCTCTTATTAGCTAAGTAGTTCTACTATATGTACACTTAGCTTTGACGAATTCCGTTGCTTTCCAAGGCTCAGGCTAATTATTCCAAAGTAATTAATTGCTTCAGCAGCCAACGGTTATTAAGTCCATTCATCTCTTGAATAATTTTACATATCTTATACATATTACGAGCTTCAATAAGCTCGGGAATTGTTAGCTCGAACAGATGGTTGCTAATTCTTTCAGAAATCCAAAAAACTTTGAAAACGCTCGGAGTTAGAACTAATTAAAATGTAGGTAATAATACAAAGTATAACCATAATTGATAAGATTTTAGAAAATTCAAAGAATTTTCCATTATGTCATCAGTTAAATTATCTTATCGCCTTGCGAATTTTCAAAGACCAACACATTTTAAACATAGTTTCTAGTACTATTGTTTTCGATAATCTCAAATCGATTTGCGTGTAAAAGTTTCTGGAGCTGACTCACAAATCACGAAGATATGCTTCAAACTTCGTGTGTGTCAAAACAATGGTAACCGTTCATTGATTACCTCATATAACATTACCGTTAACCAGGATTCTAGTTTGTGATTTATTCCGTATTTATTCAAAATGCGTTGCAAATGTATTGGAAGTGAATATTTGAGTCTTGGAATTAGGCGTTCACGAATTTGAGTTTGGTTTAATGTTTCCTAGTGCCCGTAACTCAGCTATGAAATGAGGGACGGGGACTGGACGAAGAAACGCTATCCTGAGAAAGTACAGGCAGATTCCTACTACCTAACCTATCTACATATATATATATGCAATCCAGGTCTTACATGTAGAAATTAGTCTGGCTGACATGTTCATTTGTACCGCTTAACTCCGCTCATACTTGACTAATAATTAGTCAAGTACTAATATACTCATAATAATTAGGTAGAACCAGACGTATTGGTTAATCTAAACATGGCTTTCCGGAATGCGTATGAAAACCTCGTTAATTCTTTATTCCAGAATGATTCACCAATATTCATCGTCTTCACCCAACGCTGAACTAGGTCTCTTCACCGCCACGTTTCTAACCCATGAATTCGATCAAAACTATTTTTTTTGAATTTTCTTTGCAGCGAAGGACCCTTCAATTTTTATACTCTGTAGGTATATCAAAATTTACTATAATTTGCAAAATGCAGCTCAACGACAACCAGAATTCATCGACTACACACGTGCCTCATATTTTTGTATTTATTGATTTGCGTATTCATAATCGTGAAAATACAGAGTTCAGGTCGAATTGCTGGCATCCATGTGCGGTATAATGTACGATGAAAAATTTGACTTCATAATTAACAGGTGTGCGGCTGATTAAAAAGTATAATAACTTTCTAAACCGCTGGCGTTCGCTGATTTTAGATAGACGGATTCACCCACAACTGCAGGGCTAACATTTTATCATACGATCTGTACGTGAATTTCTATATATTTGATTACTTTGAACCGTACAAATTGTACTCGTACGTTGTACCCGCATAAAATACTAAAAATATGTAGCAAACACTCAAGTGATCAGCATTTCTTAACCTATGATTCTTAACTATTCTAGAAGCTAGCTCTACTTCCCCTAAACCTC
>JAQFYT010001370.1:0-16812 GCA_034694925.1 Ceratophysella denticulata
TGAAGCAGTAAGGTATATATGGATGCCTTCATTTGGTCGTATTTATATTGTGACAGACAGACAGACGGACAGACGGAAAGTCCAATTACATAAGCCCGACAGGTCGGTCTAATAATTCATCTAGAGTTCCAGCGGTGTTTATGTACCTAGCTATGTATCTACGTTATTATTATGGGACAGGAACTTGAGGAGAATCGAATCTCAAGTACTGTTATTAGTAGAGGCGGATAAAAAGTTGGGGAGATGATAAGGCGTTCAAACAGAGCATATAGCAGGCATATTTTTGTGTGTATAATAGTATTCTGGAGTTTACAGAATGTCGTCCACGAACGAAGTCTGGGCCAGTCAAGATAAAGTCAACTTCCTTGTGTACTCGGGGTTGGAGGATGGGGTCGGCAATAGAGGTACCCAAACGAAGTACTGTAACGTATGGTACTGCTTGTGGGTTATAATCGTTTCTCCGAGATTTGACCGAGAGATCAGCAGCTAGATTTTGAACCTTCCCTGAATTGAACTTTTTCGAGATTTGACTGCTCGACTTTGAATTTGGCCAATAGGAATTTGGTCCAGAATTGGATGAATTCGAAATTTTTAATGACCAGTTTTTCTTGGGCCAGTATGTGCCTGTGACTTATACCAGTTTGCCAGTAACCGTTAATTCATGTTGAATGCTTTGCCTCGAACGTTTTGACCAGATGAGCATTGACCGGTTTCCAATGAGGCTTATGATACCGCGAATTGGATTTTAAGCGGTATGTCGAGACAATTACACTCGGATAAGCTATGACCAGTTCGACTTTGACCGGTTCATCCTGAGCGCGCGCGATTTGACCAGGTTCGAGTTTGACCGACTCTTCAGTTTCTATTTGATCAGTTTCGAGTTTGATAGGCTCGCCTTTAAGACTTTCCATTTGACCAGATTCGAGTTTGACCGTCTCGTCTTTTAGACTTTCGATTTGGCCAGGTTCAAGTTTGACCGGCTCTTTCTCAACCCCTCCTTAAACATACATTGACCGGCTCGCCTTTAAGACTTTCGAGTTTGACCGGCTTGTCTTCAAGACTTTCTATTTTATCAAATTCGAGTTTGACCAGCTCGCCTTTAAGACTTTCGAGTTTGACCGGCTCATCTTTAAGAATTTCCGTTTGACCAGGTGTATATTGACCGTTAACGGTTGGTTAACCGTTTCAATGTACTGATCCCATCAACTTATAAGTCTAGTTGAACTTGCAAATATAGTCCTACGACTGAGAATTCATTACCGACGTGTATGTATTAAACATCCTTCGCCGAATTGTGAACCAAATCAATCCAGTTGAATAATGGAATACGAAAGGACCGGATGCGAGAGTACATCCCATTGGATTAGTTGAAGCACAGTTATTCCTAATATTCCATCATATCTCTGTTCACTTCCTTCCCGTTCCCTAATTCTTCCACCCACCCTCCCTTCGTTTCAAGCATGATTCGATAAAAAACCATCAACACGTGGAACCTTTTTTTTTTCATCCACCAACTATTTGATTCCAGCTATATGTAGAGAGCTACACAGAAAAGTACGCTGCTATAGGCATTATTTCTGGACTGGAATAAAATTCTGTATCTACAGCGTACAGAATAATTCACGTACGTATAACCTCACAGATCACATAGGGAAGTTTACTGGATCAAACTTTTACTAGAATTAATCCATATGATATTTTAATTGTAAATAAGTCGAAATACTAATCAGCATTTCCCACACGAGTATTTCCGTGATGTGATGCCTCTAGGTCTAAAGTCGATTCAATTTGACTTGGTAAAAAAAATCCAAAAAAAATTCCAGGTTTTCCGGTTTGAACTGCGAAGAGAGCCATGATAAAAAAATCTAAAAATCAAATAAATCGGAAACCATACCTATAGCTTCACTATATTCACAGGTTTTTCCAAATTCGAAATTCCAAATGCAATTATTCAAAGTGCTCCGACCCTGAGAAACAGTATAGCCGGAATCACTTCCGTTCTTCCTATTGGTAAAGCGTTCCATTCCATTGAGGCGTCACACGACATCTTTCGAATTTCAAATATTATGCTAATACACAGAGTTTGAACTAGTCTCGTACTCGTACATATAAGAAGTAAGTCTCAGACTCCAGAATTATTTTTTATTTTTTTTCAAAATTGAACACGGCACCGTACACAGAGTAATTAGGGAGTTTAGGATTTACAGGTGTTCTGAAGGGTGGAGAGCCTCAAGTAAAACTAAAAGGTTTTGAGGGGACGCTATGTTTGTTACACGTTCGTTGCGTACGTTTGGGCAGAGATGAAGTTTGGTATGCAAACGAGGATAGAGATGCTGAAGCTGAACTGAACGCTACATCTAATCCACCATAGAACATAGTAAGAGCTCTTCTGAAGCTGACTGAAGAGTGTATTATTATATTTTCGTGCCAAGACCTTCAGAAAATAACTATCTCTACTACAGTAGGTACACCCAGCCACCATACCACCAAGTCGAGATGTACAGTACACCCTTATACGTTCCATCATTCCAGCCAAGAACCCACCAAAGCTTTGGCTTCATCTTCATATTATCGGCTTTGATTTTTTTTTACACACAGGCTAAAAGTTAAGGCTTGGGCTATGGAAGATTTAAAACAGAAAATTCCAAATAACTTACATAATAGATAGGGGTTTCCTTCTACTACGACGTGGCGTCCTTCCTCCTAACAGCAGCGGCGGTTCCCATCATCCATGGAAAAATGGAAATCTCAGTATTCAGTCAGGATAGGCTATTCACCCCAAATAAGGAAGTTTTCACGTGGATTGCGAAAAAACAAGAAGAAATAATGTTGATTGACAGCGAAATGTGAGATATGCTTCTCCACGTGTAAACTTTTGCTAGCTTTTCCACACTATCCAATCCAACACAAAGCCACGCGGCTGACAATCACGCTACTAGAATACTAGTGCCACTTTTGATTCACAATAGTGTTATTGTTTGTTGGCCGTTTAAGGGCTGTTCAGAAATTTCCACACTTTCAAGTTTTACACCAAGGAATTTTTTGAAACCCGAATTTTCCACATTATTATTCCAAAATCTCAGATTTCCAAAAAAGTTTTATACCAAAAAAATACGAAACGACGCGTAACAATACAGGCCGAGGTTAAGTTTAAGGTTACAAACGAAAAAACGAGAACAATACGAGAGCGGTGGAGTGAGATTGTAGTTTGTAGTAGAAGTGCACGAGACGAGGAGAAGAGTCAGTTTGTGAAATACACAAACTTTTTTATTTTATTTTTCGCAAAGCGCCAAGCCGAAAGTCCCAAAAGTTTTGAGAGAGGAATAGGGGGGGTACCTATTTTTTATTTTTCGCACTTCTGCGTCCTACGAACTACTACGTTGTGCTGGTATGGGCATATACAAGTAGTAGGTGGTTTGGGTTTTGAACTCTATCTTCCTTCGTTCCTATTACTACGTGCAGTATTGTTGAGAAGACTTCCACCACGTTCCTGGCAATGCTGGAGACTGGCATGCATGCTGGCTTGGCTGGCTTGGTGGTGGTGGTGGAGGTGCATGGCTGGATCCCGGCTTCTTCCGTCCTGGTATGGTATTATGAGGCGTGAGCCATGCCATGCTAAAAGCCCGGAGCCAAAGGAAAAGAGGTTGTATTTTCTGAACTAGGAACAGAGTAAAATCGATTCAACTCCAACATCTTTTGCGCAGCTTCCCAAAAACTCTATTTTATTTTGCTCGTCGTCGTCTTCTTCACGGTCTCGACCAAGCGCCAGGCTAGCCAAACTAAGCAAACCAGCCAGAGCCTCGTGTTCGTGTCGTCCTCCTCCCTCGCCTATGTACACACAGACCGGGGTTCCGCGTGGAAAATAATAATACCGAAATCTTGCTTCGAAGGGGTACAATTTTTGAATCGGATTCTGCCCAATTTCGTTAGATTTCTGTCTGGTAAAAGTCCGAGATTTTGGTTGATTTTGGGGGGAAGAATTGCAACATACCAGGTTGATTGACATATTACGGATAGAGGTCAACCTGAGCGATTTAATAATTATCTACTTACCTCTTAAAAAAGTACTTTTGCATGGCGTCAAATTGTGCATTCGGTCCTGGAGAAAGTTATCATTTTTTTAGACGATTTGGAAAATTATGCTTGAAATCACCTTGTGTAAGTTAATTTTATATGCAATCGAAACGTCGATATCAATTTATTAAGAATTACATAAATTATAAGATCGGTTGGTGAAACTTCGGGCGAAAGTAGTTTTAAAACTCATCTTTCCATCAACGCCAATCAGATTATTTCCAAAAATTGTTAATTAAAAGCAACCTTAACTCTGGTATTCAGGTAAAAGTCCAATCAGACAGATAGATAGATTCACGATTGTAGTATTGGTATTCATTTGTGACACGATATGTCAATATAATAATTCGAAATTGCAATTTTTAATTACGTGTGAGATATATTCTACCTCATCCTAATTTGATTAAACCGTAAATCAATCTGCCTTAGGCAATTAATTTATTCATGTACACAATGGTAACCGCTGCTGCTGCTTGCATTGAACAATCCAAATCAATATCACCGTCAGTCTTCTTCGAGGTAAAATCGAACTACATAATGCACTATATGCTCGTGATCCCGAAGATTTGGAGGTACTATTGTGTGTATTGCACTATTCTAAACAGAATTTCCTTATACTTTGCCCTGAAGCTATGTACCCAGCCGTAATGTATATAATGCTAATAACAAATACTCGAGCGTTCATATTTGGATGTGTGTGGCGTGGTTTGGTTTAATTTTAAAAATTCAGGCTAGCGCAACGTAGCTTAAGTCAGAGATCTTCAGGCGTCGTAGAACGCTTTTACAAGAATAACCCGGTATAAGAAGAAGGAACACTATATAGTATAAAGCATATAGGAAGCCAAGTTCCTTATTCATTCTTTAAGGAAGAAGCCGAAAGAAGCCCTCATGTTATTTCACATGCCGGTGTAATTTGATTTTTTATCCCTAGTTCCTTTTGTCCCCTCGGGGATTGCTGAAGGGACGGAGTCTCCGCCTAGTCTACGCAAGTGTGTAGGCGTAGTCGCCTCATCCAGTCCAGCTCTCCATATTGAATTCAAGGGAATTAACTACATGTGAAAAATGTAAAATTGAATTTAGCCTTCTTCTAGGTAAAAGCGTCTGTAGTATTCTAATTCGCAATCCGTGCGTACGTATACTTTGAAATTACTACTTCGTTCGAACTCTAATACTCTCAAATTCGGTACACCGCCGCTTGAAGCTTGTAGGTATTCGATTATCAAAATTTAGCCACGCGACTATTTATATATGTTTGGCTACGAGCAAGTCGCAGACTCTTCCGGAAACGGAGGATCTCGGAGCGACATACTTTTTTTAAAGAAAAATATTATGCCCCACCCTGTACATTTATATGTAAGTGAGTATGGATAATCTCTTTCCCCTCCCGATAATTCAATGTAATGTAGGAACTCAAACGACGCCACATGTGAATTTCACAATATCCAGCAATTGACGAGAGGGTCGTTTCGAAACGCGCCCGGTGTCCTGGAATGGGTCTGGAATTGAACTGTCCGGGCCGTAAAACCCGGGTCTCGGCATGGGATCTCTCCTATTTTAATTTGATCTCATTCTTCTTCCTCATGATTGCCGTCCTGGTTCGGGAGAGGTATATGTGCCCGCATTATGGAACTCCGTTTCGTTCCTTTCGCTGACGACGCCCAAAGCTGACTCAGGCTGTGAGGTTTTCCAAGCTTCGTTATGTTCTCGTCGTAACCAAGGATACAATCATAATCACACCAGCAGGCTGGAATTACGTCTGTTTTCAATTATACCTACCACCACCCGCACCCTATAATATACATTTATAGGCAGCGGGCACCAGCACAATTCGGCCAAACATTATTTTCCAAGGCTCCGACAATCAGCTCGGTTCATTCAGGATCCATCCGATTTAGCATTCTAAATTTCATTATTGCTTTTTAAGCTTCATGTAATTAGCTTGGGTCAACAGGGGTCGCAAATTCAATTCAACCCCTTGCAATTTCGATAAAATTGATTCTTCTTGACTGATCTACATTATTGATTCTTGCATGGAATGTATGCGCTGGTTGCGAGCTATTTGGTTCAATATGAAAGGGATCTACGAACCAAATGCATGTATTCCGTCGAAGGGCAAGGACCACCAAACACGTTACACATATATTCATTCGGGCTTCTGGCAACGATTTCCAAATTCAACCACTAGGATTATTATAAGTTTGTGGTCGGTTTCGGTTATTCGTCTGGTTTGGTACAGTCAGCTTATACATCATTTTGTTGTGTTTCATTAGCATTTCGCAAAAAGGTCGTGTGAGCCCAAAGAAGGGAGACAACTATGTAATTTGAATTAAATATTTCGATTAATACCTGTAATAGTTTTTTTAATCTCTTCAACGGTAATATTCTGCGCGAAATTTGGTTTATGGTTTGAGTAGGAGAGGCACGTTCGGTCGAAAAAAAAACAATCCTGACTTATATTGACACCCAAAGGCCGATGAAGACATTTAGACCACGACGTGTCCAGATTGTAAATGGTAAAATACGAGCCCCCTTCTTTGGCGAAGGAGCAGGAGGGCTGAAGCCCTGAGAAAGTCGTAATAGTAAAACATTGCTCGACTCATGGAATACAGAAAGGGGCTAAGAAATTATCTGAACTGCCACGACCTTTCTAAGGTGAACCCCCAGTCCCTCTCTCCCTTTTATTGTTTATACTAACTTTCAAAACTTCGAGAAAGTCGTCAGAGCCAGGTCTCTTGATTTCCTGACGATGGAACTGCATCGTTTTGACGTTTGTTTGACGGTTTTAGGCTTTTGGGCTACTTCAGTTTATGTGTGGACTTTGTGGCCATTCAATTTTTTAAACGAGACCGGTTTTCACAGTTTAACCGTTGTGCGTACTGACCAGTTAAACGTTTGACCGTTACCGGTGTCATTCTTGGTTTTGGAATATTTGATTAGCCTTACCAAATTTTGACTAATTTGATTTTTGACCGGCTCACCTATTTGACTAGTGTGGTTCTTGACCGGTTCAACTATTCGACTGATGTGATTCTTGACCGGCTCTTAGATAATTTTAACAGTGACAAGTCGTGTTTTTGCATAGCTCGAGAACCGGAGTTCTCAGCAGTACGAATTTATATAAATACCTATGTCGAATCTGGTGTGGCCAGTTCGGCATCCATATTTCTCGATTGTGCTTCTCGTGATGTGACCGCCTAAGCAAATCGATGATTGGGACCATCGATTATGGTCATTCGTGACCTGCTGAGCGTTCCAGGTTTATATTTAGATTTTTAACTTATACGATTCCAAATGCCCTGATACCCACGCGACTGCTATGATTGATGTCTACATCTTTAGTTCGGCCAATCTGATTGATTAGACTTGTAACCTGCTCGTCGATTTCAAGGATTGCCAAAATTATTTTTGATCACCATAACGTAACCAGACAAAAGTCGAACCGGACTTTCTTGGAGTCAAATTGTGCCCGATGAATTGAAGAACTACCCAGAACCCAAGGCTCTCCTTGTACAGAGTGCGGGGGCTTATATTTATTTTTCTATTTTTTTTTTGCCGTGAAGAATGTGCGGAGAAAGGCAGGCTGCGAGAGCGAGCGGTGTGGCTGGCTGTGTGTTGCGGAGTGAAAGTGCACCCCTCTCGGTCGACAGTGGGTTCTTCCGCCGGGGTTATAGGGTGGGGGTGTCTATAGGCCGAGTCCCAATCGATCCACCCCGTATCGATCAACTGCCCTCATCATCCTGGGAGAGGAAGGCTGGGCGTCAGGGAATCCAATGCTAATCTATGGATTCCATCCTCTCTCTCTTTCCCCGAAAACTTTCTCTCGATATATTGCCTTTTTTGGACATTTATTTATTTTATTTTTATGCATGTGGAACCTCAAGCCAGACCATTCCACAAGACTGGAAGGACGAATCAGGGTACAAGCACTAATTATACTTTTTTGGTCTAGTTCAATTTTCCGAAAAATTAGCTAGCACCCGCAGCGTCCAAGCAGCACACAGCACATGGATTCCTATCCTAAAATGCTATTGAATCCTGTTGGGCAGCTAACTTGTACACCCAATCTTTTTTCAATCAAATAAGATATACATACCTAAACATATAATATAACACAGCACAGTTAGTTTATACAAATATGTTAGCTCTATAAGTTTTATTCGGCTCGGCAGTCACTGAGAGATTAAAACCTGTATTTAGATTTTCCACCGTTCAAATAAATTTATTTTATGTTTTATAATTCAAAACTTTATCAAATCACACAGGTAGGCAAGTTAGTCGTTGAGCACTAGTACATAGTATTACAAGCCTAGCCTATGTGTAAGGATATTTTTGCTCAGTCGTTAAACGTAAAAGGAAGTTACATTTCTCTGTAAAATTAAAATCACAGTGTTAACCAGGTAGACTGGATGAAATGAGCAATTTTGTTTAGTTTATTTCATGTTCAGTTTGATTAAATAGCGCGTACATTGAGCCACAGCTTAAATGGTAGCTTACATGTACATATATAGCACAGTACCATAGTCACAAGCCCAATCAGAGACGTTTACTTTAGTTTTATTTCGTGCAATACGCTAACAATTGAATCTAAGTAATAGGCCAATCAGTGCGACTTCCTGTGCCCTGGTTAAAGCAATATGTTAATTTTTTTTAAATTATTAGAACATGCAGTTGTGTTAGATTTTCACCTCGCCCGTCGGAGAAAGTCCAGACACAGCACCCTGAGCAATGCGTGTATCGTGTATCATGTATGGCTTTCGTACTGGTACGTATAGCCTTATGTAAGCTTTCTCCAGGCCAGGGATATGCACACCCGGCCTCATATATGTATGTGAACGTACCTTACAGTAAACATATATTGCACCTATGTATATGTTCTAACGGTTCTAACATAGCAGTCCTATTGACGCAGGAGAACCACATGGAGAAGGCAGAGAGAAAGTAGTTTTATGTTCCGTACCCCTAAAGTCGTAAATGAAACGGGAAGAAGGGAAAATACCCCCAACAAAATGCAATTTATTTCAAGAATGTTGGGAACGAGGAATATTTATATGTATCTTTAATATCTAAAACTCATTTCCATAAACTTTCTTACCCCGTTTTATTTTTATTTTTTGCCTTACTGGAATTTTCAAGACTTGTTTTTTTCTTCTTTAGATTGGAAAGTTAAGCAGAGAGAAAGTCCCTGGTCGGAGTATGTTATGTAGGCAAAAACTAACTTTTTGATTCCTTTATGAATAGTCGAGTACTTCGACCTGCTACACCCATACTAGATAGTACATAGTTTGTGTACAAATAAGTGTACATACAAACTAACGAGGCGTGGGTACTCCAAAGTTTCAAATGAGTTTCGTCTTCCCATAAACGTATTTTAAAGGTAAACATGTATTTCCTTATATAAATTATATAGCTGGGGAGAGTATACAGACGAGTTATGGGTGTCTCAGACAGAGCTCAAATTCATAGTTTGGTGCAGTTTGGTGTGTTTTCTGTAGGTATTTGTGTACAAACAGCTTCAACTTCATGCACATATAATGAAAATGTACCTTAAGGCTATTTTCTTATTTTGAATTTTGGCGGAATCTCGTAGTATTTTAACCAGCTAATGGACAAAAATCGGTCCGGTTGTACATGAGATGGCCAAGGAGCATGAGTAACTTGTGATTCTTTTTAAACAGATAATTCTACATAAATCCTAATTTCAATTCCTACAGTGTTACATTAATGCGCTGGGCCCTATAGATATACTGTGCAATAGCCAGGATAGCATATGTATATTTCCGATTTCCGATATTGGTTGATGGATTCCATAGCTTGGGTACAAGCAGGGTTGAACTATATTAGTGTGAATCTGTTTGGTACTTGGTTATGCCTAGCTTACCAAGTAAATACTTTGAATAAGGCTGACCTGCAATGCACCAAACATTTTAATTGCTAGGAAATTAAAAAACTTTTAAGTGAACCAACTTTTTCACCCAAGAACCAGACGGAAGTAACTCCAAGTTGAAACATAACTGAATTTTGTCGTCTCGGCTTTTGTTTTTCAGACCCCTTCCGAAAGCTATTTCCCATATACATTTTTTATGTAGCCTCCAGAAAGACTTAGACAAATTCTGGAACTAAACTCTCCAAACTTTTCAGTTTTTTCCTCATTTCAAAATTCGACTTTCTCCAGTTCAAAATTAAAGAATGAACGGAATTCCTATAAGAACGAACCAGCAGGCCAGGGCTCATGATATTATCAAAATATATACGACTATGTTTGGATCCAAAAATTCAATTTCATTTATTAAATACCATACCGCATAGTGTTGTGTGTGTAGTGTATAGGTATAGACTATAGCAGTGGGCTCGAATACTGCGGCATGGTAATATCCTCCCTGAAGCATGTGCGCGGTCGTGGTGAATTGAACCTCGGCAATTTCGGCCTTTGAAAAAAGTCCTTCTCATAAGGCTCACTTGCTGCACTGACCAATTTTCAGGTCAAATGCCTTGTTTCAAATACAGGCATCTAAAAATCTAAGCCCGAATTTGCAAAATTTGATGGAGCATGGCGTAAATGACTGCGACCCAAAACAACAGAACCCTTTAGGCTATCCGTCGAACTTTTCAAAATTCATAAGAAGTACATAGTTCCGCATATTAGAACCGCACTATATTTTTTATAGGATATCAAAACAGATAAACATGTAATGGGTTTTGGAGGGTATTTTTTTCTGGAAGCCCAAATGATCTCATTCCCATTCATTTCTCTCTAAGAACCTCTCTGCTCAATACAATAAAATTGTGAAATAACCCATCAAATAAAAATAAATGGGAGTTTGGGAATCATCTCTGCCGCTCGAGCATTGGGCAAGGTACTATGTGGCGGGACCTATCCGCTCTCCCACTTCCGCTCAATGTCGATGGACGACTGAACCTAATTTAGGAGAAGATCCATTACATTACTCCATGATATAATACCATATATTATGGGCATTGGAACTTGTCTAGCCCTCTCTTTTAGTAATGGCGTCAGTCGATGCTACTAATAGAATGTGAAATGGTCGTTGAATTGAAATTATTGCTATTGCTACTCCAATTCTTCAAAGGATTATGGATCCAATGACGCAAGTAGTCAAATGTTAGCGATACTGTGACGGTTTTGCAATGGAAATTGTACTGACCCATAACGTGGCAGTAGTGTTAGGAGAAGCAATCCGGATTTAGGGTTCTTGACCGTTATATGGGTCATACTTACTGAAGGAACATTGTAGAATTGTGCCTGATTGAATCTATAAAGTGGAAGGAACTCATAACTACAGTACTAAAGTTAAGCAAATTCTAAATAGTAGACGCTTCAAAATTTATCGATCGGTTTTACAGTCTATAAATAATTCTAAATATAACAACGCTAAAACAGTGCCTATAGGATAGCATATAACTAACCTAACATGTGACGTACCTTGGAAAACAAAGTTTCCGGCTTGTTATGTTGTATTCGCTATGTTATTGGTGCTATGTTTTGTCGCCGCTATGTTTCGGAGGTCGAAGAACTCTGGTCAGACTAGTATTGCTCTTGAATTCTAATGAAATTATAAGCCCTATTTTCTGTATTCATCAGGATTCTACACATGAACAAGGAGGCAAAAGTTCAAGTAAAATATAAGATTTCATTAAAGAAATACGGTGTAAAATAACATCTCCAGCTCAAATGTCAATTCGTCTGTAATAACATTACGAGTAAGATAAGAAATACAGAAAGTACAAGTACAAGTTGATACATTAACAACAATTGTCAATAATTAATTACTCAATTTGATACAAATACTGAAACGAGAGTTCATATCATGAATTAAGTGACGTCAATCAATATCGTACAATGCTCCCGCAAGTAAATGCCGATTACAGCAGCGCCTTGAAGGAATAGTCAATTTTTGCGTCTGTTGAACTGAAGTAATCAATAAGCAAGTTTTTGACAAACAAAAAAAGGTTGAATTTTCAATGTCATCCTTTTTGCTCTTTGTATGACAAATGGTTTTAGGTTAGAGGCAAATTGACAAGCCTTGAATATATTTATTTTTATAGTTAGGTGTACTTACCAGTATATTTTTGTTTTCTTGGGATGGGATAAACACTCTTGTGTAAAAATAGGAGTTTTCTTACGCAAGATAACTGCGTTTGAGATCCGACTCAAACCAGAATTATTACTCTCTTATTGCCGTTCGATAAGAGGAATCAAGCGTCCTTGTTAAGTTGAAGTTGAAATGAAGGATGTGATCCAGAAGCAATACAGCAAGGGGAAATTCAGTTTCCTATTTATTACGGCATGGGACCTGGAGTACGTCAAGTGCCCGGGATGAGGAATATTAATCTAAAAAACCAATTTTGAACAAGAACTTCCAATTTTTCTCCGGTTTCCTCATTCCGAATCATTAATTTAAATTTTGGAATTATTTGAAGCTGCGCGGAAGCTAGGAACACTCGTAGGTAGTATTACTTATTCGTAGTGTTAAAATTATTTTTGGCAATATAATGACTAAAATTGCAATGACGCTAAAAATTGTCTCAATTAGGATAAGTAAGGTTAGGTTAGGTTTATTTTGGGTAGGTTAGGTTCAAATAAACTGGTTACAAAATTAACAAACTGACTAAGTGTTCAAAAGTTATAAAACTACATTCGAAATACTTCATTGCCATTTCAGCTTTTCTATTCCTATTTAATCGGCAAATCGGTATTGGCCAGGAATGGGATTACGTGGAGAAGAACGGGAGGATATGTGGAATGTCTGGACACCACTCAAATTGTACAGGGTGACACAGACATTTCAATTTGATTTGATTTGATTTGATTTGAGCTTTTATTATAGTGTCAGAATAAGATCAGCATTCTTAGTACAGCATGACCCAAATACAAATACAAAGAAGTAATGACGTATTCAAACGGGTTTCCACTTATGGACACTTTTGTTGTTAAATATACTCTTAGTAAACTAACTACGGTTACAATAAAATTAAGTTTTTATGGGTATGTTTGTTAAAAATTACATGTTTCAGGTAATTTTTTTGTCACTCTTTCTGTCACCTGTTGTGTATCATGTACTTTGTTATCATGTACTGAATAAATGGTAAGGATTTTATATAACTGTGTCAGTGAGTTCTACCAGGGTCGCGCGGTAGCCATGCCACATTGTACATATTGCCTTTTACCCCGTGATATATTATGGTCTCTTCCAATCAGACGCGTCTTTCTTGCGGATTTAATTAAAACGCATATTTCAATTCAAAATTAAATCGCTAATATCTACACTACGTTTGGTACAGAGCTCTTTGAAAATACTAAACTGGATTCCATCATGTATACACCAGCAAAAATACTCTGGTAGCAAAGTTGCGGCTAGTACTCAGCAGCCTAGTCGCAACTTTGCTGTGATTTCTGACTGTTTTCTAACGATCGTTAGTTTAGTGAATAGCGAGACTCAAACCTGTAATGATAAATGGCTGCCATTTTTCGATGCAATGAAAAGGAAAGCAATTTTGCAATAAGAAATGGAATGCTGCAATAAGGAAAATTGCTCTTAAATTCTAAAGGTTAGGTTAGTTGTTGGTCATTTGCATATTTCAAAAACTTAACCTAACTTGTACAACGGATCAATCTCGTCCGCCAACGTTTTAACCTAACCTAACCTAACTAAATTCAAATTAACTGCCATATACAGATTTATTGCACAATTCTTCGTTTTCATTGCATTATTCTATTTCCTCATTGCATGTTTACATATTTCCCATGATAAATCTTGAATCAAACCGCAGTTCCGATCTATACTTGCTAGAGCTGCTACCGTTTTGTGAATAGTTATGGTCGCAAGGCCGTAGCAAACCTCGTTTGCTAGCTAACAGTAGGTTGCGAGGCTTCGTGGATAAGTTCCCAGTTCGACTCAACAACGTACCCTGGGCTCAGCCACATGCAAAAACGACAGAATACAATTATCTATCAACAGTCTGAACTCTACATAGTACCACTTTGTTTGAAAAAGTTGTTCAACTGAGTTATCCAAACAAGATGAACCCATTTTATTATTGCTAGGTTAGTTTAGGATGTTTATGCCAGTTTCTTAAATAAACAGCAAAATTTGTTCAAGAGACTATAAAATCATCGTTTTAACCTAACTAAACTTAACCAAAATGCGCCCATAAATCGTGATTAAATTAGGTTATGTTATATGTTATGTTAGGTTGGAGTTTCGAGTTGGTATTCTCCCTTTCAAACACAGTTTCGGATTTCATATGACAGTGTTAATGTTTTAGCTAACCTATAACCTACCTAATCCAATTTCAATGAATAATGTGAAGTTGGACAATTCATAACATATGAATGCCTGGTCACCCTTCTTGGCTCCTGTAGCAATTTTCTAAAACTCGTCATTTTGAACTTTTAAATGCTTTGAAAGTGTTTTCGGGTCCCCGTCATAACATTTGTATGAATATACCTTAGTATTATGTATAGCTTTTCCTCCATACGCTTCCCAGTTCCGAACCTAGCCAAAAATATTTTTTTATTGAGTTTAATATAAATATAAAGAATTTTTTCAAGTGGCGTTTAATTAACATAGATCGAATATTTATTTACGATAAAACGCCAAAATATGCATTTTTTTAATAAAAAATATTTACTAAAAAATGGTCAAATATGTATTTTTTTTTTACATGTATTAGCATGTAACATACATATTTACTAAAACCAGAAAATATGTATGTACTAACGATTTTATTGAAGTCTTAAAAATGCCCACCAGTGACATACCTGAAGTTTCAGCTCAGTTGTTTCACAATTAAAGAAGTTAGAAAAAAATATAAAAAATAAATATCCGATCTATGATTATTACACGGCCGTATACCTATTATGTATAATTCTACATATCTATAGTTTGACGCATATTAAATCAGGCAATTATTTGTTTTACCAAATATCGTGATTGCAATTTGACAGAAAATACGCTGATTTGATCATATATGGGAAAGTCATAGACATAGGAGAATACTCCAAAAGCATATCCCTATACTACCTTTAAGTAATTCAATGGCATACAAACAAAGACAATTACAGGTCTTTATACGGAACTATCTGTATTAACCTACTAACTAGGAATTCATGGAAAATACTTATGTACAATTATTCATAGGCAACAGGCAATCGTAGAAAAATCATGGTGAATTCATAGAAATATAAGCAGAAATCATATAGGCATATGGAATTTGTAGAAATCATAGGCATTCATGTAGAATTCATAGAAGTTCATGGAGAATTCATAGGCAATCGTAAAAGATTAATTGGAATTCATAGGCAATTCGCATGCATTCATGGGAAATTCATAGGCATTCATCAGAAATTTCATAGGTATGAAAATTGAACTGCGATTGATTGATTGATTAGAATTACTGTGTTGGCATAAGTTTTCCTAACCTAACCTCAATATTGTAATATCGAGACACTGATTTGATTAGGTTAAAAAAAAGTACTGCATGCATACCTATGCGTTTATGTTTAGAGATCAAGATTCGTTCACTTTTACTTTACTACTAACAGTGCAAACTAGCAAATTCAATTATATTCATATAATCGACGCCAATTAAAAATCTGCTTTTATTTTTGAATAAAGAAATAATATTACGTGTTGACAGTTTAATGCTGTATTCCTCTCACAGTCAGTAAGACCGTCCAATTATTTCCTTAAAAATCAAATTGAAATTTTATAGGTGCATTATGGTACACAGAACATTCTGTTTTGAAACGGAAACGTATGACTAGTCTTTACGTTCCAGGTTTGGCTTGGTTTGGCACGTGGCACTTGGCATTCACAGAAATAATCATTTTTCGGTACTATGTGCATAGGGCTGGATACCTTGGATTGCATGTTGGGAGCATGGTCGTGTATTGTATAAAAGCATTGGGTGATTATGAATTATCACACATTTCACCTCTAGCTTCCTAATCAGGCAACTGGAGGTACTAAATCATTATAATGACCAAAATAGGGGCGGTTTGCAGGCAGGGTGAAAAGAGTACAGAGTCAAGTGAACCAAGCCAAGAAACCAAATTCAAGCCATTTTCGTATACATAATACCATAAACCATAATAATGAAATAACGTGATTTTTTACTTTCACTATGGTACGCTGAGCGGTGCACGCAATAAGTGAATTGTAAATAATTGTAACTGGTTGGTGAAGATGAGTTATGGCGAAATGTTTTAGTTTGTTTAATGCCATGCAGTTTTTAGTATTTAAGTGCGTGAATTCACAGCTAATCGAGTTTATTAGATCCGAGATTTTGTTGATTCTAAAATTACTTGCCGTATTATTACGCTTTAAATTCTAACGTAATAATTCATGATTTGATTTTCAATTTTAAACGGTAGCGTCATTAGCCCGCACCATATGTTATGGCGTGTTTTGCTCATTATCTAACACTAGCTAATACCCCCCGCTTAGCGAGAGGTCTTCAAAACTGATCACTACACCGTGCTGCACACACTTTGTTGGAAAAAGTCGTTGGATTTTATTACAACCCGCAATTATATTGATTAATGGAAAATTTGCAAAATTTAAGTAACCCTGACAACAGGATAACTGCATTCTGTACACAGGACTAATTGAGAATCACCTTCATTGCGTATTTAACCCGCGTTAAAAATTTCAATACTCTGCGTGCTCAATTACTAAAGTTAAAGTCACCCTGACGACCACAGTACTGCATCTGCTT
>JAQFYT010001371.1:0-16806 GCA_034694925.1 Ceratophysella denticulata
CGCACTTACTTCTCTAACTAAATTCGGGTCCAAATTAAATAATTAATTTCTCCAACTAGGGACTACTAATCAAAAAAATCCCCAATATCAACTGTAGATGTGTTTCTTCTGAATCGATAGCACCAAATTCCAAGTCTCTACCGTTAATATTAACTGTAGAGAGGTAATTAGAGTATTACGTGTATTCAGCATGGACTAAACAACATAAGAAAGGCCCTTAAATGCCTTTCGCTTGCATACTAGAAATACGGGTGGTGCCCCTATTGCGGCCTAGATTCACACTGTCACCCTGCTACAGGAATTATAAGTTAAAACTTTAGCCTTGGCTGAGCTACAACACTCACGAGCTGTTGGCTGTTAGAGATTTTAAACATGTGCGGCTTAGACTTAAGTTAACTCTCTTCCTGTGAAAAGATAACATGTAATGCTAGGCTGAACCTAACTGCAAAACCTAACTGCAAGTTAATCGCAAATAAGGGCTCTAAACATACAAAAAATGACCTATTACCGTTTCTTCTGTGTAAGAATAACGTTTGTAAATAGTTAAAAATCAAATTACCGTAACTGTTGAGGGCTTGACGTCGTCGTATTCTTGACAAAAAAGCAAGGAGAAAGGTCTAGAATAGGCAGTGGTTCTTGAAAACTGCCAGCAACACAATGGAAAGAAAAAGTTTGTCAAATATCAATTCTGCCGAGCAATAGTTTAATGGCTGAGAGTAACAGGAGTTATGGTTGTGGTTTGTTTGCAGTCAAGGACAAAAATAATACAGAAATAAATAGATAGACGCCTGAAAACTCAAACCAAGTATACCCAACTTAAGTCCACCCACAGGAATAGCTGATTGTCAAAAGTGAAAGATTGCTACTTTGTTTGTTCGTGTTCAGAATAAGGTAGAGTCCAAGGTTCGAACGCAGGTCAACCGGAGTAGCAACTGAGAACTCAACACAATAGTATTGGAGTCAGTTCAGTTTTTAAATAGTAAAAGGATGGTATAAACAAAGGAATGAAATGAAGGTATAAATAAAAGAACTGAAGGGAATATGTAAATACTAACTGGAAGCCTGTCCTACAGACAGAAAGACCACATCTCTCAATTGCCTGACTTCACCCTTCCCATTCCTGATTCTCATTTCCCGTATGACCTCACACGCCGCTTTCGTGTTGTTTGTAACGTCCCTTCAATTAAACCATATTTCCTGTCAAATTTGCTCTGAACCATATGCTTCAATCACATTACCCGCAACTTCACCCATCTGATCCCTTCAATACCCGGTCCCTTGACTTCACCCGTCGCTTTCCTCAATTTTTTGTCCTTTGACTTCACCCATCTGATATCTTCAATCTCCTGTCCCTTGATTTTACCCGACTCTTTCCTAATTCTTTTGTTCCTTGTCTTCACCCATCTCTTTACTGAATATCCTGTCCCTAGACTTCACCAATCTTTTTCCTCAATATTGTGTCTCTTGAATTACCTGTCTCTATCTTCAATCTCCTGTCGCTTGACTTAACCCGTCTCTTTCCTCAATATCCTGTCCCTCAACTTCCCCCAATTCTTTCCTCAATCTCCTGTTCCTTGTCTTCACCCGTGTCTTTCCTCGATATCGTTGACCCGTAGCTTTCTTCAATCTCCTGTCCCTTGACTTGACCCGTATCTTTCCTCAACCTCCTGTCCGTTGACTTCACCCGTTTCTTTCCCCAATCTCCTCACCCTTGACTTCGCCCATCTCTTTCCATGATCTCCTTGTCTGTTGACTTCACCCGTGTTCTTCTTCAATATCCTCTCGCTTGACTTGACCTATATCTTTCTTCAATATCCTGTCCCTTGATTTAAACCGTGGCTTACTTCAATCTCCAGTACAGACTCTTCACTTCGTTTCTTTCCTCAATCTCTAGTCCCGCGATTTCATTCATCTCTTTCCTCTGTTTCCTTTTCTGAGACCACCCGTATCTTACCATAATAATCTGTGCCTTGAGTCAGAGTCTGTGAGTCGGAGCTCTCCTTATCGCATCCCGGTAATGATAATTGCATGGATATATCTATAAGTCAGAGCTCTCTTCACTGTAATCCGGTGGTGTTAAGTGCATTAGGCCATCTGTGTGTCAGAGCTCTCCTCACCGTAATCCGGTACAGTTAAGTGGATGGGGACATCTGTAAGTCATAGCTGTCCTCAACGTATCTGTGATTCAGAGCTCTCCTCACCGTAATCAAGTAATGTGAAGTGCATACGGATATCTGTGAGTCATGGAGCTTTCCTCACTATAATCCGGTAGTGTTTAGTGCATGAGGATATCTGTGAGTCAGAGCTCTCCTCACCGTAATCCGGTAATGTTAAGTGCACGGGATATCTTTAAATCAGAGCTCTCCTCGCCGTAATCCGGTAATGTTAAGTGCATGGGGATATCTGTGAGTCAGAGCTCTCCTCGCCGTAATCCGGTAATGTTAAGTTCATGGGAATATCTGTGAGTCAGAGCTCTCCTCACCGTAATCCGGTAATGCTAACTGCATGGGGATATCTTTGAGTCAGAGCTCTCCTCATCGCATTCCAGTAATATTAATTGCATGAGGATATCTGTAAATCAGAGCTCTCTCCAGCGTAATCCGGTAATGTTAAGTGCATAGGCATATCTGCGAGTCATGGAGCTCTCCTTACTGTAATACGGTAATGTTTAGTGCATGGGGATGTCGATAAATCCGAGCTCGCCTCACTGTAATCTGGTAATGTTAAGTTCATGGGGATATCTGTATATCAGAGCTCTCCTTATCGTAATACGGTAATGTTAAGTGCGTAGGGATATCTGTGAGTCAGAGCTCTTCTCTACGTAATCCGGTAATTTTAACTGCATGGGGATATCTGTGAGTCAGAGCTCTCCTTAACGTAATCCGGTAATGTTAACTGCATGGGGATATCTGTGAGTCAGAGCTCTCCTCAACGTAATCCGGTAATGTTAACTGATCCTAATACGCGCTGCTGTGCCAAAACCTGAACCTAATACGCGCTGATGTGCCGAAACCTAAAACGCGCTGCTGTGCCAAAACCTGAACCTAACACACGCTGCTGTGCCAGAACCTAATACGCGCTACTGTACCAGACCATGAACCTAACACACGCTGCTGTGCGTCAACCTGATACGCGCTGCTGTGCCAGAACCTGAACCTAATACGCGCTGCTGTGCCAGAACCTAAGACGAGCTGCTGTACCCGACCCTGAACCTAATACACACTACTGTGCCGAAACCTGATACGCGCTGCGGTACCAGAACCTGAGCCTAACACGCGCTGCTGTGCCTAAACCTAATACGCGCTGCTTTGCCGAAACCTAATACGCGCTGCTGTGCCAGAACCTAATTCGCGCTACTGTACCAGACCTTGAACCTAATACACGCTGCTGTGCGTTAACCTGATACGCGCTGCTGTGCCAGAACCTGAATCTAATACACTCTGCTGTGCCAGAACCTAATACGCGCTGCTGTGCAAGAACCTAATACGCGCTGCTGTACCAGACCCTGAGCCTAATACACGCTGTTGTGCCAGAACCTGAACCTATAGATGCCCTTGAGCCGGAACCTGAACCTAATACGCGCTGCTGTGCCAAAACCTGAACCTAAACGCGCTGATGTGCCGGAACCTAATACGCGCTGCTGTACCAAAAGCTAAGCCTAATACGCGCTGTGTCAGTTATCAGGGATGAGCTACTGAAAAGCCACCGCAAGTTGCGGTCCTGATTTGGAGCTCTTGTCAGGAAATTGTTCCAACTCCATTCCTGTCCTAATTATCCCTAAGCCGATCATCGTCCCGCTAAAATGCCAACCTAACACAATTAAGCCATAGAACCCTAACTATTACAATATCAATAAGTCTACTGTACTACCTTGTAAATAGAATTAAAAAGGAAAAAATAAATACATTCGTGTCATTTGGAAAAAAAAGCTGTGCCAGAACCTATTATGCGCTGCTGTGCTAGAACACATTACGCGATGCTGTGCTAGAACCTATTACGCGCTGCTGTGAAAGAACCTGAACCTAAACGCGCTGCTGTGCCGGAACCTGAGCCTAATACGCGCTGCTGTGATAGAACCTATTACGCGCTGCGGTGCCAGACCTTGAATCTAATACGCGCTGATGTGCGAGAACCTGAACCCAAACGCGCTGATGTGCCGGAACCTAATACGCGCTGCTGTACCAGAAGCTGAGCCTTATACGCGCTGCTGTGCCAGAACCTATTACGCGCTGCTGTGCCATAACCTGAACCTAAACGCGCTGCTGTGCTAGAACATATTACGCATGAGTGCAGAGCGATTTTTATTCAAAGCGGCACATACAAGATTCAACTAATAGAATTTAACGTGAGCTGACCTTTAAAGCACAATATCTGTAATTATTTCTTAATTGATGGGGTAAGTTTCACTTTTTAGGCAATACAGAATGAAGAAATAACAGACGAAAACAAAGGACTTAAGAAGAAAAGTTTTACTTATAAGAGTGACGACCTCGATGCTTTTGTAGAGTTTGCTACATACAATGGGTATACCAACAATGACATAATCAAAATGTTTAGGTAAGAACGCTAGTGATGACAACCTTAACCTTTCATACGAATCTCTTCGATCTGCCCGCCTAACCGCCATTATGAAAAAAATACAAAAAATACATCGGACCTAGGACGTTGTAAAAGTAGATGGAATTTGCGCTTGGCTCAGTTATTCAATTACGTTATTTTCTTCCAAAAGTAACTTTCCAGCAATCATTTCATTGAAAATTTAAAGCAATACAGCAATTTAATCCTGAAAATTTTAGATACTTGTCCTTGCGTGTTAAATTAACAAGATCTGTCCGCTCAAATCTTATCTATAGTTTTAACACTGCATTCAGTTATAAATATATTATCAATAGCCTTCAAAAATGAATCCATATAGTATTCAAAAAAACAAGATGCAAATCAATTAATTCGAACGAATGCAAATGGTGGCAGTCAGTCTAAAGTCTGCAAGGGAACTCCATCACAGTGGAACTTAAAATCGAAATCTTATCACATATTTTGATACATTTGGTTTCTGACTAAAACCGCTTTGGGTAATAATGCTTTTGGAAGCCTGCCCCTCAAAAGTTATACAAACAGCGATGGTCGATTCAAAGAGCTCTCTGTCACACATATTCGTTATTAACACGAAACCAAGGGCTTCAAATATTATTTCATAATGTTGAATTCTCGTAGGAAAAAATATTTACTTCACCACTGACATTTTTTTCTTTTAGTTTCTTCACTATGATGGCCGCCTCTTACGGAGCTGGGCTGGTTCAGCCTCAGCCTCAGCCTCAGCTCCTTGTTCCTTCATGCGTGCGAAAATATGTCTGGAGATACTCCGCGTCCCATTAAAATTTCTGGAGAAGACATGCCTTTGCCACGGTGTTCCTCTGAAAGGCGAATACCTCCATTCCCAATTTACATAAGTTTAATTGTGTTGAAGACATGGAATGACTAGATGTACACCGTGTCAACTTCCATGCACTCCTCCGCACTCCTCCGCGACCTAATCTGACCGCCTAACGAGCCTCCACTAGTCCAGAATATATATGAGAGTGTGTGAGGACTAGATTGAACTCAATATGGAGGAAAGACCCCGCACCTTCCGGGCAAGTGTTAAGACACTTTTTATTCTAGGCCAGATTAGTTGCACAATTCCGCCCCAGAAAAAGAACAAAATAGTGTTCCATTTATTACATTCAGTTCGTTAGCTGGGATTAATATTTTCCTGTTTTATATACTGTCCGTTCCAGCTGAGAGCTACTAAAGAGGTTTCAAGATTTAAAGTTGGTGTATGTTTCTGGCCATAGTTGGCTCCTCTGGGCAGAAGAGAGTGAAGATGGGCTAATGGTCCACTTTTAGCATGTTTCAGCTCTCTCATGACAGCAGTATTCAGTGTCAGAAAATTGAAAATATGCTTTCACTCAGAGAATTATTGTCATGTAAATTTAGGACTTTGGAATTGGGTCAAGTGTAATTTAGTCGGCTTTTAAATCAATTTTGACATTGAATTTCTTTGAATTTACCCATTGCTGATGAGCACATTGGAATTGGATTCATGCTTTTGGCCAATATTTGATACGGAACTCAATAAGTATAGGTTTTTAAGACTTTAAATCTTGAGGAGCTGGGTTGATAGCCTCGATATAAATACACAATGGGAACAGGAGTTAGGGTTGGAAAGACGATAAATTGGGAGAAAGTTAATTTTGGTCTGTGTTGGGGTACGTATTATGTGAAGTGGAGAATATGGATGAATTCCACGCATAAATGCAGAAGTACGTTATACGTGCATGGATTGAGTTTGGTGGGGAGAGGAATTTTTAGCTCAGTATTGCTACAAACAAGAAGTATTTAAATTTTAATTTTACTGCTGTTCAGTATTTTAAAATAATGAATACAATATAAGCGCTGCAGTCCTTAAATTATCAGTTCAGGAGGAGATTCTGCAAAGTTGACCAACAACCTGTTTAACGGCATTATGAACGACCTCTTCAAATTTATCGACAATAGCATGGGGATCATGGCAAAATCAGTATCAGCATAAGCATTACATATAAGTACAACTGATTCAAATATGACTAGTGGCTGTTCAAAGTAGACGTTCAGAGCACACAGTAAGGTAATTCCAACTTTACGTATTTGTTAAATTATAAAAATACGAGAAGATGCATACTAATTAGACGTATTGAGTGTTGAGATTGAGACAAACCGATTTGCTTGTGGCTTGGAATATTTTAGGCTAGGGATTCTGTAAGAACAACGGTATGCTTGTGTGATAATTGATAATTAACAATCTATCAGCTCATTCGTATAGTTCTGATGTATTCAGAGTCCAGTCAAGTTCAGGCATTAATACCCGCAAAATTAAAATGAAACCAATTCTTAGACAATTTCATTCCCACTCATATGACAATTGAAAAACTATAAAGGAATAATATAAACAATGACCCAATACATCAAGTTGTTAGTTTAGTTCATGATACAAGCATAATAAAGTATTCCTAATTGATTTAATATTCGCTCATATTTAGAACTAATTGAAATATGAGAGAGATCAGAGAAATGGCGTCTGAGTCTGAAGAGGTAGCAGAAGAGGTTAGGTTGAGTGAAGCTATTTAGAAAGTTTGTCTGTCCCCCGTACGCTTATTTATAAACTGCACCCGAAATTTCATTGGGAAGCCACACCCGCCACAAGGCGGCCAATCACAGCTACTTCTCTGTGTACTCCAACCGAGCAAAGCATAACTAGAGCTTGAACTCCCTCCAACTTCAAATCTGCTGTCCTACTGGCTAAAGTGGTGCTTGTTGTCCTTTTGGGCTGGGTTCTATTCTTGCTTGGGGCAATACTTTTTTGTGGTGAGTTTGATTGTATTTGTTAGGTTAGGTTCTTTTTTGGACTGGGTATTATTCTTGCATGGGTCAATAGTTTTTTTGAGGTGAGTTTGATTGTATTTGGTTAGGTTAGGTTTTCCTAAACGGCCGCAGAGGATTCTTCTTAATTCGAGTTAGGTTAGGTCCTGTTTATTTAAGTGCCCGAAGGGCACACAGAATAAACTTGACCAAACCTAACTCGAATTAATAAAAATCCGACGACTAGGACTCGTACAAATGTGAGAACGGCTTTGATTGGTCTTCCTATGGTGGGTGTGGCTTCCCAATGAAATTTCGGGTGCAGTTTATAAATAAGCCCCCCGTACAGCCCTAAGAGCCTTTTTTAAAAATTTGTCAGTCCCCTATACATCCCGATGATACTATTTGGAAAGCTTTTCTGTCCCACACACTGCTTCACGATACTATTTTGAAATCCTGTCTGTCCTGATGAATTTACAAATAATGAGCTGGATCTTAACAAAAGGAAAAACATGGTGAAGGTTTGGACGAAGAAATGTTACTGTAGGTAGGTGGAGTGTTGAAAGATGGTCTGGATATCATAACCTGGGCTTTTAGGGCAAAACGCCAACCATTGGATGAACCGAAGATTTTGACGGATTTGGTAATCAATGAATATAAATCATCAATAACCAAATAGTAGTTTTAGTTGTATGGGCATTACCCAAGTCTATATTAGGCGTAGGTGACTCTAGTGTTATTATATGTATTCGTTATTATGTATTGCTAGAATTGACACCGAAGTGAACCTCTAGGTTTGATGCCATGTAATTGCTAGCGAATCCGGCTGCATATTTCCACACCCTATTGCAGGTGCAACTACGTAGTATATTCTTATGGGAGTAAACTTGCCACATTTCATAGTAGTATTAACCCCTTGCAGGGTTAGGTTGGGAAATGTGACAAGTTGACTCCCATAAGAATACATTCCGTAGTTTCACCTGCAATGTAGGGTATGAAAATATGCAATCCGGCTATGGTAGCAAAAATGAATATTCCAAAAAAATCTAAAAGCGTTTCGTACTTCTTACATATTTTTTTGCCTTCATCGTTAGTTGATGAGAGCATACTTTGAAAACCAATACAATTCTTTATGTTGTATTAAAATGGAAGAATGACTTTAGTTAATTATATTATAATTAGATTACCCCTGTCCTCCTTTATTAACAAACGAGAATTAAACTAATTTCTGATTCGTAACAATGCATTCAGTTCAGATTAGAGTTTGACGATTTGTCGTTGAATGGATTGTTCTCGTAGTTCCTGGTGATACGGTGACTCTTTGGAATTGATAAATGGTTGACTAGTTAATTTTAGACCATTAATTGGTTATACAATTATGTTAATAAATAATTACTAGCATGTGTGGCCATGGCCTGTCGCCTTGTCGCCTGTACTTGTTTACTTTTATGTTTACTACCTTAAAATATCAACAAAATTGAATTCCCAATCAGATACTGGCCGCGAGTGAGCCAGCTTTACTAGTAGGATTTTTTATTGTAAGTGTTGTTCTGGGGTTAGCTTGGAGATTCGAGGTTTGCACCGTTGTTGTTGATTTCACTGGGTTTGACTCGTGAGAGGCGCGTGATCTACTAAGCGGAAGCTAGTTGGCTGGTCGATCGTATTGTTACCGGACGTGACAGAGACCTTGAGGGAATGCCAGCCTAGCTCCCGACACTATTAGAAAGTGGGGTTTCGGGGGTGGGCAATTAAGTTTGTTATATGGGTAGATTGCTTTAATGAAGATAACAGAAAACAAATAACAGCTAATTAGATTGTTAACTTTTCAGTGCGCTTGGTATTCAACGCATGGTACACATAGCATTTAGAGTTGTTTCTATACAACGTCATTCTTATATTTTAAGGTAGTATTCTCTAGAAACGCGTCAAACGGGTTTCACGATTCTGACCTTATCGGGTAAGTGTTCAGCTTGACTGATGAACCATTGTAAAGTTAAAAGGTCCCTGTGCAAAAGGTTTCCACCTTGAAAATCACGTTTAGTGGTCGGGTTCACGTGGTAAACCTAATTATTCAAACTTTACCTTCTATCAAAACTCGACTTTACTCATACAACTTTACTCATACAACTATGTATGTCTGCATGTTCACTCTGCTAGTTCGTGATGTCATACAAGAGTTACTTGCCACATAGTTTACTGAGTAGGTAAATAAACTCAAGGTTCACTCATTGCCATAAGCGCGCAAGCTCCGTACTACTCAAACCACCTCACTGTGCCTTAAATAAAATATTGGAAATTGAAACTGTAACAAGACGTGGGGAAAAAGCCGCATAAGTATGTGCAAATCTAGTCTCCTGAAAAGCTGGTAGCCCGAGACCCGAGCAGTAAATACTTCTCTATTTTTTAATCGAATTGCATCTGTGCCAAACAAAATCCGAATCAGGAGTCTTTTCAGTTTCACCTACCATGATCATAATCATGAGGTTAATGTTACCATAATGTATTGTGCCTGTATTCCAACTAACTGTGAAGTGGTCTGTCACGAATTCAAAACAACTGCAAAACCACAAAAGTCGGGTTGGTACTCAAAATCCCATGTACAATTACTCCAATCATTCCATTAAGGCTCTTTTTATGTGTCACATTTATAATAATAATTGCTAACTCTGTATTCTTTGATTTGATGAGTTATTTTTGGATTCGCGGACGTTTCGTTTGATAAACTGTACAATGCATATTCGATTTGTATATGACTGTATATCACATTATTATGCTTGATATTTCCAGGTTGGGTTTGATGTTACCAACTTAACGAATAAATGTGTCCAATGTTTTATGTGATCTCCCGTAAGTAATTCAATCACATATTCCTCATCCCCATAACATAGATTTAAGCCTAATTCGAATTCCCAAAGTCGAACTACGCAATTCCAATTTTATCCAAGTAGTTCAAGTACTTGTAAAGTAACGGACGCAATGTGGACTGTCACCTAACGGCTTGTTAGTTGGTCGTTGAATCATTCATCTCCCCAGGCACAACTGCTCCTAATTGTTCCTGAGTTAAATTTCATTTGTATACATAATTTGTTTTAATTGTATACATATCATATACATATATAATAATTCAATGCATTTGAAAGATTTACATCAAATAAATAGTTTATGTAATTGATTTGTTAAATTTAAATAAAAACCTGATGATCAATAAGATGGCATCTACAATAATCAAGCCGTCAGGAAACTTAGAGGGAGCATGAGCCTCCACAACTCCAAAATTGACAACATTCGTGTGACCGGGTGCAGCTCACGTACTCTTTGGACTGACCTCTGGTTCTTGTAGTATAACACCACTCGCTTACAAATTTCCGAGTCCAGGGTCCAATTAGTGTAGCTGTTCCAGCGCAAGTTGACCAGCAGTAATTTTTGTGGCACCCAAATTGATGATTTGAAATGCTGTCAAAATGATCATATACAATTCCTTCCCGACGAGGGCAGTCGCTTGAGAAATGGGTACCAATATCGTATTTTACAGAGTCTTGAGTCAGGTAAGCCGATCCCACAAAGAGAATACATCCTTGAACGACAAGCAATCCAGTTAAAGCGTTCATTCTAAAAGAAATTAATTACATATCATTAGCAAATAACATACTTCCGGAAAAATTCTGCTGCGAGGCAAATCTGGCCCAAGCAGCTTTATTCTCACTGAAAAGATTTACATATGCAATTTGAAAAAAAAAGTTGGCAATTATGATTTAACTGTACGTGAGTCTGATGAGATCCAAGTTCCAGTTAAGCAGAAGTCCTGGTTTTTCGGATTCAGGGGAATCAGGATCAGAATCAGGATCAGAATCTGGATCAGAATGATAATCGTATTCAAAGATTTAGAAAATTCTAATAATTACTAAAGCTCTTGTAAAATCCTGATTCGATTAGCTCACACAGAAAAATTGAATATGTGTAGATATTTCAGAGTAAAAGAAAACTTAAAATCAATTTTCAAAAGTCTCCAAATTCTTCGCGATTTGCTCAACGAAATTCAGGATCGCTTTGCTCACGCGGAAATGTCAATGAGTCACTCTCCGAGCCCAACGTTTGCCTTGGTACTGGTAACAACTTTGCATGTCTCTGGTTAAAACTGGCGGCAATGTAAACCCTATAGAAAGTCATCTTGGTGATCCAAATAGAAAAACATGGAAGCATATAATGTTTTCTATACTAATAGAATGCCCTGGAACTCTATTATTAACTAACTAATTTACGATTACTAGCTAACCTAACTCAACTTAACCTATATCAGAATGCGTATGTCGCAGAAAACTGTGTAAATACGACAAGACTGACAGCAATGTAAATTGAACTCTCAGGAATGCAAATTCAAAGTCAACGAACTTCTCAACAGTCCATTTAAGCCCATTTGAAAGTCATGTAACTCTAAGAAGCCCCATAATACCATATTCTAGTCAATGTCTTGGTGCCAGTAACCTTCTTTTCCCAAGGTGCTGTGAGACGTTTAGTATTCATGGAATCTGCGGCCTTTGGAGTGTAATACTTTGGTTTACAATCTCGTCGCGACCAGTTTAATGTTAGCAAAAAGTATTTCCCTCCAAATGCGCGCGAGCATTTACAGAGGCGTCCCAGCGGATTGAAAATGTAGGCTGTAGCCGATGTAGAAGGTGTAGCCGATGTAGCCGATGTATGATGTTTTGGCCAAGACGTATTTCTTAAAAGAGCTTAGAAATGAAAACATCATATAATAAGTAGTTAAAAGTTGCGCACAAAATGTCTGAATATTTTGGAATTGCGCGTAATTGCAAAAACTTTAATAAAGTTTACTTAAATTGATGTTCTTTTGACAAACGTATTCAAAAATTTAGAAAATTCTAATCATTACTAAAGCTCTTGCAAAATTCAGATTCGCTTAGCTCACACAGAAAAATTGAATATGTTTAGATATTTCAGAGTAAAAGAAAACTTGAAATCAAATTTTAAAAGTCTCCAAATTCTTCGCGATTCGCTCAACGAAATTCAGGATCGCTTTGCTCCCGCGGAAATGTCGTCAATGAGTCACTCGCCGAACCCAACCTTTGCCTTAAAGTGAACTATTCATTTTGTTAACCTCTGTTTAGGCCTTAAATAGACAGATGTAAGAACGTAATACAAATTGTTAATATTTTATACTCAAATTTAAATTTAAACAAGAACAATTTTTTTTGAGTGAACGACCGGGTGAACGACCAGGAAAGATGTCTTAAAACGTCTCTCAGCACTTATGCAAGAAGAGGGCACGAATGTGAAAGGATGGCAAGTAGGTTCTACATCAAAGAACCTAGACGGTAAATAACATAACATTCGTAATATGTGCATAGGTAAATCCAATAATATTTATGCTATGCAAATCTACTCTGTTCAGAAGCCGCTATCGACTAGAGTCTTCAAAGAAACCTCTAAACTCATCTCGCTTTAGGGCTAGGATAGCAAATGATTAAGCTCTTACACACCTCAACGGATTTGGACAAATAAGGGCATTTTTGAAAGCTCACAATGTGGCCGACAAAATTGAAATGGGAACTATTTCTAGAACGTTCGGAAGCGTATTTATTTTACGAGAGAAAAACGGAAATCAATTTTATGGCAAATGTGTTTTTGAAGCGAACCCACCCACGAACGTCCCGTAAAGTTGAATGTTGTTCACGCTGAATCTTTTCTAGAAAGGCTGTTTTGCCTAGAAAATGAAAAGATGAACTCGGCTTTGAGGCAGAGAGAGCGAACCATGCCGTATTTGCCACCACCTGCACTTCAATCGGCTCCAAACCATACTCCTTCACAAATGCCTTTCGCTTACATACTAGAAATACGGGTGGTGCCCCTACAGCGGCCTAGATTAACACTGCTACAGGAACTTTAAGTTTGGCCTTGGCTGAGGTACAACACTCACGAGCTGTTGGCTGTCAGAGATTTATAACATCTGCGGCTTAGACTTAGGTTAAGGCCACATTTTATAACATTATCCGCGGTTATTTTTTAACCGATTTGGATGTTTGAGGGCTCGTTGGAAATCAGACGAACAGCTGATCAACATATAGCTCAGTATGTCTTCCAGAATCGCTCGAAAGCGGGCTTTCGAAAAATATTTTCCGGGAATAATTTTTTTGAAAAATCATATTAAGCTATATGTTATGGCCAAACAGATTCTGATTCCATCGAGCTATTTTTTATCAAAATGCTTATATTCGTTTCGGCGGTATAATGCTTTCCGCTGAAAGAGAACTAGTAAGTGAAGAGAGGAAAAGTAATGCTAGGCTTAACCTTACTGCAAAGCCTAACTGCAAGTCAATCACAAATATGGTCTCTAAACATACAAATAATCACCTAATACCGTTTCTTCTGCGTCAGCTAAAAGTTTGTAAAATAGGTAAAAATCAAATTACCGTAACTTTGAGGGTTTCACGACGTCGTATTCCTTGACAAAAAAGCAAGGAGAAAGGTCTAGATTAGGCAGTGGTTCTTGGAGACTGCCAGCAACACAATGGAAAGAAAAAATTGTCAAATATCAACTCTGCCGAGCAATAGTTTAATGCCTCAGACAAACAGGATTTATGGTTGTGGTTTGTTTGCAGTCCAGGACAAAAATAATACAGAAATAAATAGACGCTTAAAAACTCCAACCAAGTATACCCTACTCAAGTCCACCCACAGGAATAGTTGATAGTCAAATGTGAAAGGTTGCTACTTTGTTCCTTCTAGTTCAGAATAAGGTAGAGTGCAAGGTTCGAACGCAGGTCAACCGGAGTAGCAATTGAGAACTCAACACACAATAGTATTGGAGTCAGTTCAGCTTTTGAATAGTAAAGGGATGGTATAAATATAAGTAATGAAATGAAGGTATAAATAAAAGAACTGAAGGAATAGTAAATACTAACTGGAAGCCCGTCCTACGGACGGAATGACCACTATCTCTCAATTGCGTGACTTCACCCTTCCCATTCCTGAATCTCATTTCCCATATAAACTCACACGCCGCTTTCGTGGTGTTTGTCCCGTCACTACAATTAAACCATTTTCTGTCAAATTTGCCCTGAATCATATGCTTCAATCGCATTACCCGCAACTTCACCCATCTGAATCCTTCAATCTCCTGTCCATTGACTTCACCCGTCTCTTTCCTTGATCTCCCTGTCTGTTGACTTCACCCGTGTTTCATCATAATCTTCATCCTAATCTAACCTGACCACCTGTATCTTACCTTTATAATATGTCCCTTGACTTCACTCCACCCGTACCTTTCCTACATCTCACAACCGAGATGTCAACCAGCGTATTTCTCCATCTCCATCAAATTGAAATCACACGCCTCTTTCTTCAATTCTCTGTATAAATGTCTTTTCTGTAATTCTGGAGATTTTCGGATCACTTTTGTGTCAAGGGGTCAAAGTATTTCACTTGCCAATATGGCGTTTGATTCCTCACGTGAATCCCAAGCTTTTGATGCATCACTAGAAATTTTAATTTTTTTGCCATTTTTAGTTGTCGGGTCAAATTGGGGATAGGGGGTCAAAATATTTCGACGAGGAATACGGTGTTGGATTCCCCACGCTAATTCCAAGCTTTTGATGTATCACACGAAATATTTTTTTTTGGTAATTTTCAGTTTTTGGCCATTGGGATTTAGGGGATCAAGATAATACCTTAAATATATTTTCGTATGATGTCCGATGTGCGTGTATCTGTGTATGTGGTACGATTATGATTGGTCAATTTTTGAATTTCAAATTTTTTGATATTTTCAACAAGTAAACATAAACAGTAGGTAAACAACTACAAGCACCAACGCGACGGGCTATGGTTGCCATGGCTGCACAGGCTAGTTTACTCATATTTTCGTAGTTTGTCCGTTGTGCGTGTCTGTCCGCGTGGTACGATTATGATTGGTCAATCCTTGAAATTCAAATTCTTGAGAGGGAAAGCTTTACTCAGTTGTTTTGTTGTTTGTTACATCTCCAGTGTTGTGGCTTACGCAGAAGAGCTTCCTTGGCAACTCACACAACAGTACAGACACACGTAAACAATGTTTTGGACTCTCTTTGACTGTCAGTACGGTCGGTGACTGACGACGGACAACGCGCAACAATTTGACGAGTCCGCAGTACGTCACTAGCCAAGCCAGGATGCGTATTTCCATCCACAGAGCGTTTCGCTAACTATTTCTATGTCGTTGGTGAATCCCAGGTATCGAATTTTTATTCATTCTGGTTAGGTTAGGTCAAATTTCTCCTGCCTGCCCTTCGGGCACTTGAGGATATAAGAAATAATTACCTAACCCGAATGAAGAAAAATCCTCTGCGCACGTTTAGGAGAACCTAACTTAACCGTAGTAAACTCAACTCTCTAGTACGACATAATATTTTTTCGAAACTCCCTGTGAATGGAATCACGCAGCCATGATAGCTCAGTAAAGCAGTCTCTCGCTGTGAGAAGACTCCCAGGGTCGTACCCTGAAGGCTTGGTAGTGGGTTTTCTGTAACATTAGAATTCCCACGCCGTGTGGGGCTCTGTGAATGCTAGTACACCGTTCAGCTAGTACGCCACACGGTTTGTTCCAAATCCTTTTCCAACATTGCCAATATAAGAGCTCACTTTCTCAGCACAATGACCCATAAGCTCTAGCTCGCAATAGACTCAGACTCAGCATAGTTTTTCAGCTTGTGCAGTTCATCAATTTCATGACAATGACTAAATATTTCTCATCTATACCATTAAATTTAAAATTATCCTGCACGGTTACGGTAATTAAAATTCAAATGCAAAGCACTGCCTCATCAGAATAAAATTATTTCTAGTCAGCCACCTTCCTTATCTAACTATGTTTTTTCTACGCGAATATTCCAAAATCATGTTTTTTTTTACTTCTCCATCAATCATCACATACACATTCAAATTACAGATTAACTTAACTACATACACAAACAATGCTCTACTCATTACACACGCGCATAATTGGAATTTCAATACGGCAAACGCACAAGCATACGTAAATTAAAATAATTCATTCGTAATATACTTGTAATTTGTAATGTAAATGTAACAAACTAAACAATATAATGATAGTTAGCAAGCACATACTCGTCTTCAGTCTATTCCTGGCTTGAACACCAGTAGGAACATAACGTATATCCAAAACCAACATGATATTTGCAACCAGAGCCCAGCTGACCTTACAAAAGACCAGACCCTTGAGTTTTATTAAAAAATATGACCAATTTAGAATTTATAAACTTGCGGGAGTTTCGAAAAACCTAACTTAACCTTATAGAATGAATCTCGGCGGGGAGTATTGGATGGGGAGGGGCTACTCGGGGGTTGTTGTTGATTATGGGATGATGGACCCGCAGCAGGGGAGGGTGGTGGGGGGAGGAGTATAGATAATGGGGG
>JAQFYT010001372.1:0-16800 GCA_034694925.1 Ceratophysella denticulata
GGAAGGGCAGCTTATAGTTGAGCAACAGTGAGCTATCTATGCGGCTATTAGCCGCAACCTGAGAAAGACCCTTAAATAGATAGGTAACTAATTTAGGTACAAAGTATGTAAATACATGGTAATGTATCTATCTAGGTAATCTATACTAATCTAGACTCCGTCAGTAGATTATAACATAACTTGCATACCGACTGGTTAACGTGTCGGGTTTAACTTTATATTTATGATCGTCAATATTGGTCCTGGTAATAATTTTATTTGTCTTGTCACATGGCTGGTTTGAAAGTCTTTTTGAAGTCAATGGCCGATCAAATAGGTGAATACTATCGTGACGACGAATACGGAATAGGTCAGTGTTGATTTCGTCACAGATTCCGCACCATTGCAATCGTCGATATCCCGAATAATCCTGTTCGAATACTGCTGGTCATACACGACGTCCTTCAAGGAGTTCACGAATCGACCGTATTGATCAATGCGTCGGGCGTTGTCACTAATTGCTCCTTCGGAAAGTGGAACGAGGCCCAAAGAAATATCCTGTAGGATTTATTTTACGAAATTTAAATTAGTATATGACTTGATACATGCATGCGTTGAATGCAGAACTTAGGTCACCTTGAATAGGAGGTCAGGGAAGCCGTAATAAGGTCCGAAGAGCCGCAGAACCGTTTGATCCGGGTGGAAGGTTTGGGATGCCTTTAGCAGTGCTATTCGAATATCTTCTCGGGCCACGTAGTCCTTCTCTTCACTCGTGATGACCTTATCGGCCGGAATTCGACCCCAATGGCACTGACGGAACTCCGTGATGGCTCGAGATGGACCGTAGGGACACACGATTCGAAAGTTTGCTGATTGCAGACCTTGGGCCCATGACGCATTAGCGAGACCATCTGTGCAAAACACAAGGGCATGCATAATTAACACGAGACTATTTACAGAATTTTCGGTATTTCCTCTGCTTCTAATTAAATGTATTGACCAATGGCCTGACCTGTATTGAGCAACGGTGTCAAATGATCCGTGAATGCAACATCTGCGGCCAAGTTTGGGAGACAGCGGAAGGCCCCCAAGTCACCGTAGTATCCTTCCAGAGCATTGTTGGCACAGAAGCTATTTTGATTGACCGGTAGTCCAGGAGCATCTGAATAAGTTAAATATATTTTTATTGTGATTACGCCACGTAGCAAGGATGGTATATGATGTCGTCTCATCGGTTAATTTTACCTAAACTGGTTCCAACGCAGAGCGAGCAGAGGGACTCTGGTAAGTTTTGTTCCGCCGATACGGCGCCAGGAATGCAGCTCCCAGCAAAGAACCCAGCGAGCGCTCTTCCGAAATCACATTCATAAGGATAAATCAGCCCTGCGTCCCTCAGCACGATCAACGGAATATTCCAACCACTCAAACTGCTCACAGATCCATGACAGGAACGTTTACCACGAAGATCAAGAATGCTCTGAATACCCGAGTCCGCTCGAACCACGGCCACTGTATACCGGGCCGCATCATTTTCTTCATCTCCGAACCTTTCTGACTCCGATAATATTGGTGTTAGCCGGTAGCGTCTAAAAGTTATTTAACATTTTAGGTGTAATGCTAACAAATGTAAACTACATTAAATATTAGTTGCTTCACGCTGCTACCTCGAACCAACAAATGCCTCTCTCGAACTCACGGTCATCACATCAGCTTGTCCCGTCCGAATCTTAATCATACAGTCCTGCCGATCATTACCCAGCACACAATCAAAAAATGGCGAAATTCGTCGTCCAACCGCTGCCATTCGAAGTCCCATACACTTGGCCTTCTCTGCATCACTCCGGACACAAAACCGAGTCACCCTTCGATTCGGACAAGATGGCTTCTCAATGGTAATTGTGTAGTTGCCTCTGTCCAAATAAGCCAAAGGCGTCACGGTCGGAGCAACTGTTGCCGGGATATGAAACTCAATTTCTTTATCAGCAATTTCCAAGATGTCAATCGGCCAGGCGAGCTGAGGTGTGTTCGGCGTGTTGGCCAACAGGCTCTGTCCTACCGTACGATGAATCGTGATTTGTTGCTGGAGGTCAGCCAAGATTGCGGGTGATTGGAGACGATTAGAAGCCACGAAGGCCTTCCATGGACGTCCAGCCCATGTACAAGGGGATTGTGTGTTGATTGGCACCCTTGACCCGTCCAGACACAGGAAGGAATAGTCAGCGATGTTGGTTGACGGTCCGGCGGTTTGTGCCGCAGCACCAACGACACCCGGCGTCCCACCCTGCTGCGTTGGGAAGAGGGCTTGGATAGGGTTAGCCGGACTTGACGCTTGACCGTTGAAGAACTGATACACCGTTTCGAGTCGGGTCCAGGCAACGTCACCACGGTTTTCGGTCAGGCATCGCAGAGAACCCCGGAAACCGGCGTACTTGTCATTGTCCAGGCATTCTTTGGGATTCTCGCAAAGGGAGCATAATTGAGGGTACTTGTCTTCTGCAAAACATCAGCAATTATTGAATTAGTCAGAGTTATCTCGATAAATCACCTTAGGTAAACCGAATTGCATCGGTGGCGTACTTAGCTGACGATCCGTTTGTCGATCTGGTACCCAGAGTCCAGGGGTACATGATTCGGTAAAGAATTCTGAGGCGGCACGAAGCTCCCTTTCCAGGGTGGTGAGATCCGGGCTACAGTAATTAAGCATAACGGCTTTCTCCATGAGCCGAGAAATTGGAACTTCCCAGCCAGATGTCCGGCCAAATGCTGTATGACAAGACCGCTTTCCGCGGAGGTCAGAGAGTGAGCGAATGTTCGCACTGTTCCGTACCAATGCGACTGGTTCATATCGGAACGAACCTATATCAAGGATCAAGAATTTGTTGGCTTTACGGTAAATAGCTTTTATTCGATAGATGATCAATGGTCAGGACGCTGAGGACTCCCAACGATCCATCATTGCAATATCCAAAGTTCACACGGATTGGCGAATCCAAGAAACTATTGCTTAAATTATGCATAGCAATAATCAATAATGCTTTACAAGGCTTTGCAGACAGTCGTCGATATTTATCACGATTCTACGGCATCTAATTATTTGTATTTAGAATTAGTAGAACGAGTTCGATTTTTAGAAGTAGGTACACGGGACGAAAATCCATATCTAAGCCTCAAAGATAAGGCATTTCAATGCACAGATTAATGTAGTTGTATACCTTACATTTCAATTTGAAAAATTAAATACTACACCCAAACGTACCTGCTTGCCGAGCCAGAGTTCGTACTTCCGTGATTACCACGAAGGCATCATGGAAGAAACGATGAGCGACATAGATTTCCTCAGGTTCCAGAATTAAGAAATCTGCCTCTCCACGTGCAACCCGACCAATGCAGTCAATCCTGGAATTTCGGAATAGGAATATCTTAAGAATTTGCTAGCCATATAAACCATGGAAAGGGCGAGGGTGGTTCAGAGAGTAATAACGGTATTGTGTTCAAAATTCTGTATCTCCGGGTTAGCTGCAATACGTCAAAAGCTGACAGTTCATGAACAAAGCTATTTCGCTCAGAACACCAGATTGATTGGTATTGTCAATTCGAAGATAAGGATCGCAACTGTCGTAATTACTTTTTGAACTGCCCTCGTACAAATAGATGCGAACTTTTGGATTACATACTTTCTTAATTCAAATTCATAAAATTAGATTTATTTCAGCATTAAGAAGTTTAGTCAATAGTATGGTCGATAATTCAGCCGTAAATGTTTTGTATTTTCAATTCGTGTTACTTCGCATAACGCTATATGGGGAAAATTATACAAATCGTATACGTGTACTGGACTATATTCCAATGACCATACAAGAACTATCGATAAGAATCACACGCGCACCTTCAAATTACAATTGTTCGGAGAAATAGCATAATAATTATGAACTCAATAATACAAAAACAATCCATAAAACTCAAACCTCAAAGGCACATTGTACGCAGCGCAGTCCGAGCTGTAGTTCTCATTTAAACCTGTTTACATGAGAACTAATTTGAACTCATAAAAATACCTACCAAGTAATTGTACACTAACCAACTACGAAACACATGCATTTCTTAGTAAATCGCTGCTGAACCCTCCAGCAATTCACATAAATAATTTTAATATTTGATTATGCAGCAATAGCAGTGGCAAACCCACTATAAATACACGAAATGCCAAATCAAAAAACTATTTATGTGGAAAATACGTTACGTATGCATACGGAAATTTTTCAATTTGTTACCTATGCATCACTTTACCTACGTTGTATTCGCTTATTCGTGTATCATCCATCGGACAATTAAATTCTCATGGAACATATATGGACATCACTGGAAAATTCTGCAGCCTTTTAGTCATAAATGTCACTTTTGAGTCATATTTGTTCGCACAAAAAATCACTTAAGATAAAACACTGAATAGTCGCTCGAAGTCAAGTCACTGAAGTTAAAATAAAGCCTTCGGGTCATGGCACATTTCTACAACGCATCTCTTTTGTGTCTCCGTCATTCTTCAATGAGTGCCTTTGTCATCTGCTCGTCGAGAAAAAATAATTGGTTTAGAGTTATGTTTTAAGTAGTGATCTTATAATTTATAAGAGTAAAAAAAACGCTCTGGAACATGTCACGGAACATTTGGCAAGTCAGTCTAAGGTGTGCTACCTATTGTTGGCAGCCAAGGTCAAACACTGGAATCTGAAGGCTTCATTCCAGTAAAACTGGTACGTAAGGTAAATTCATTTTTTCAATTATCATTTCTCAACAGATTTTCACGTAAGATTAGGTCGAATTTTCTAGCATTCTCGTTGGCGGTAGCATCACTCAGACGAGTCAAGTCAAGCCCAAGGTTTAGATCCGTTTTAATTCCAATTAAACGAATACTTAAATTACATGCTTTTTTGTATTTCAGTAAAAAAAAATTATAGTGCATGGAAGAAGCTTCACTCACTTGTCATTTCCAGGGACACAGTCAATTCGTCCATTTTGAGCCGCCACATCGCTCACCATCTGATTACAGAAACCGAGAAGCACGTCAGGCACGCAGAGACGGTCTACAAAGAGATTAATAAAAAATTATAACAAAGAAAATAGGCGATTTTATCGATAATCGCCGGTAATACGATGTGATTGTGTAATTTGAGTAGGTAGGTCAAATGAATCAGTGACATGTGATGTGCTATAATGTATTGCTTGGCGCTATCAAGCTCAATTCCATCACTTCCAAAGCCATGAATGCAATTAATCTGAGGTGTAATTATCGAGCAAAACTAAAAGGAATCAGTTTCTCGAAGATCCAATACCGCTTGCATAATGTGGTCGAGTTATGGTTGGCTAGGTTAGGTTCCATGAACGAGGCATTACCCACCACGCCTCGTTCATGGTTAGGTTCAACTTTTTTTTACCATCGATTAAATTACGTATTTTTTTGGTCATTTTTTTATTTTGTAATGTAGTATTTTTTACGAATGGTGAGGCATAATTTCTTCTAAATACCGAATTTTGTTTAGCTTTTTGATATATATATATATATTAGGCATTAATTAATTTATTTCATTCATCCTTCCACATTTAGCTTTTACTATTTATGTCCTGTTTTCTATTTAGGTATGTATTTACCTTAAGGTTAGCGAAGGTCGGAAGGACTCATCAGACTCAGTTTTCTGTATACCTATTTATGTACATGTACGTACTATGGAAGTCTTAATCTTAATTACATGCGGAATTTCTTACGGAATATCATGTGCAAACTCAGAAATATTGGTTTAGCCCATTTCCGGCGGCGTCAATATTGAAATGGCTAATCAACTTCAATATGTACCCATATTATGCGAAAAGCCTCTGCGTAAATGTACAAATACAAAATACCTATGTACATCTCTGTAGTATATTTGTCCATACTTTCTTTTGTGAATCCTTGAGCAGGCTAAATATTAAAATACGCTTTTACTGCTCACGTACTAAGGATCATAGATATACCTTGGCAATTAAGGCATACTAAGCGTTTCAATTTCTAATGCGTGGAAATATTACCAGCGCACACGCGGTTTACGGTTGACCATAAATGCCTAATGATAGGAATAAAATGCCAAAATTAATTTGACATTGTGAATTAGGTAATTCCAAACTCTAACCATACATATGGGATATTTAGCTAACGGAGATTTACTAATGCTTTCAGGTCAATGCAACATTAATATTAGTCATCTTAGGAAATTCTTTGCATTTAATTACTGCAGAAATGATAGTAAAAACTTTTCCTTATGTATAAGCGTTTCAGTAAACGTATGAGTTTAACGGTCAAATCGCGCTAAACTGGCTAACAAAAACTGAATTTTTGAAGAAAATTCTCTGGGTTAAATCCATGAACTCAAAAGCCATAAGGTATGTAATTTATCATAATAAAAGCATTATTATTACATGCTGTATTTCCGTATCCACTGGAATCGCGTGTTCAACGCTGATACATATACCACATAGGTAGGACGCACAAAGTGACATGCCGCCAGGAGTGCATAAAGTGACGTTGACGAATAGTTCTCGTACTCGGGATTGTATGTACTCAATGAAACAACGACAGATAATAGGTCTCAAGTTTTTTATTGTCCCAGAATATTTATTTATGAGTTCTGCGTATTGTAGGTACTTAGCCTTCGCGTATTTTGTACACTTTAGTTCGTTGTACCTGGTCGTCGTAGGCTTCCTTTTGTCTATTTGTTGGGATAAGCGTGGGCCGAGGTCAGAAGGGTTACGCAACGCAATACGCACACAGGCATCATACACGTTGATAATATGTGTACAGGGGCCCTTCATGTCCAGCTAAAGGACGCAGTAGTTTACCCTTAGTTACCATGTTCGTTATCTTGAATGCAAAAATCTTATGCAAAAAGCAAAAAATCAGACCGAATGGCGTAGCAAAAAAAATCGGTATTTTTTGGTTACGAAAATGTGTGCGATTCAACTCAGGGATCGCGGTCTATATCAGTATCTTAGTCCATAAATTGCTGTTTCAGTTCAGTAATAAATTATACGCTACTCTACGACAGATAGCACCAAAAAACTTTGTTTCTTCCTGAGGCAATTACACGCAGGTTGTTTATTTTGTTACGTGAACATTTTTCAAGTTTATGAGAACTTGTGTACGACTGATCTCCTTCCTCACTTCATTTCAGTTTCTGTATACAATGCTCTCAATTGTTTTCGCTTGTGTGCTTCGGGCTATTATGGTTGGTTGGGCCTCTTCCTATTGCAATTCAACGCAAACTTAATATATAGGTAATTGGATTTTGTTACAATGCACAAAAAAATACAGTTCCAGTTTCACTGGACATGTGCCTAATTTTTACTGTAATTCATGTGGATTGATATGGAAGACGTCTATCAATCGGATATTTATTCGAATCAAATATTATAGATATTTTTACTATTCATTTTTTTGACCGACCAATGACCAATGATCATTCGGACCAATTATCTGCAAGCGAGGAAATCAGGGTGTGGTTTTAATACATTGGTTAGCTTACACATTTTGCTGGAAAATGAAGTGTGTATGTAAAAGGCGAAAATAGCGTTGTTCACATACCGTATGAAGTATGAATGGCGTGGTTCATATACCGCGTGAAGTATGAATAGCGTCGTTCATATACCGCATGGAGTATGAATAGCGTTGTTCATATACCGGATGAAGCAATGAACAGCGTTGTTCATATACTACATGAAGTTTGAAGAGTAATTATTGTATTCTTCATATACCGGATGAAGCTATGAACAGCGTTGTTCATATACCGAATATTACGAACAGCGTTGTTCATATACCGCATGAAGTATGAAGAGTATTGTTCATATAAATGCCGGATCAAATGATAACACGTTGTTTATCTCTATGCACAATAGTTTTCATTGAATTACTATATCACTTCGTAGAAATTGGGACATTTCCAGAGCTTACACAAGCCTAGCCGAGCGTTAACTGACGTTCTTTATCAACGAAGCTTATGCAGGTATTCTAATAAACTTTTGCTCGGCTTGTACCTACCTATATATTGTCTAATATCTGAATAAATCGAAAGTAGAAGTGTCAATACATGTTATGAATTTGTAATTACGCTATATACAGTAGTATCAAGACCGTAGGTACACCTATTTACGTATTTATGCGTCAGCTTCGTTCCGTAAACCGTAAAAATCTAGCAATTAGTCATGATACCACCATGACCGCCAATGTCGGCAATTATGACTACAAAATAACCTAGCCTTAAAAAATGCACCGCACATGTGAATGCATGGAAACATATTAATAACCACGTCAGAGTACACACATTATACTAAAATAATGGATTTGTCTGTAGGCTCGAGTAGGTTTAAGGTTTGGGATAAGGAATAATTCCATTTCCTTGAGCCAAACGAGGCACAAATACATACATTATTCCTTGACAAAACAATTCCTCATGACATGAGACTTGAGACAAGATGACATTCAACATAATAAAACAACAGAAATATGGTTTGAGGTTTCTGGTTCGAGTAATTATTTCACTATTTATACCTTAACCACCCCAGAACACTGTGACGCTCTTGCATTTTGGTTTTCAATTTGTTTACGTGCACTTGTATCCGTTTGATATATTAAATATTCAAGTTAGATTATGTTTTGACTCATAAACATTTTTACACTTTAGATTCAGGTTTTATATTACTAATCTTGTTTTCAAATTACACCTTACACTCGTTGACGAGCTGGGAAGTGTTATTGTTATATCCATTCTGAGAATTAACACTTTTCTTCATAGTAATGCCTAATTAGGATTCATGTTTCACACTTTGGCCCAAATCGTGTCAGACACACAGCGAACGGATTAGATATATTAAATTAGATATAGGAAGTCTGACTCAGTGACAGATTTGGTTAAATAGCATACATACGCGGTGAAAAATTTGCACTTCTTGACGATAGTTTGTTCCGTATATTCCCATTCATCTTACAAGCGATAGCGCACCGGAAATCCTCATTGAAAATTGAAATTGAAATTGAAAATTTGAGGCTTCCGGTAAAAGCATATTTCACTCAAATGCAGCTTTCACTGCGGAAGACCATGACACTGTCCTGTGTCCTTTCAATGTCAATATCTACATTCGGGATGTATTGGTGACTGGCGATCTTATTTCTGTCATGCGATAATGGAAATGGAAACAGCAGCGGCATGTATACATATGGTATAGTCGAAGTGCAATTTAAGCTCAAGGCATTCATACATAATGAATGGACGTTTTTTTTAATCAAAAGCTTTGACTGAATCGGAGACACCTAATTGCGTAATTCCTTCCTGTCCTGTGCCCTGTCCTCCGGTATCACTGCGTTGACGTACATTACAAAGCTGGAGAATTTATCGCTTATTCAATGAGCTGTTATACTACATAATATATTAAATGAATACTATCGGTATGTAGGTATTTACAATTAGGTATACACTTATAGGTACATGTGCTGCGGTAGTTCAATCCAGAATTCGCAATGCCAGAATGCTAATACTGGGTTTCAGTTTCCAGTTTGAATGACTGAACTTTGAAATTGAAAAAAAAAAACATTCATTTTCTACGCATCGCATATCACGCGTTCGAAGTTTCAATGACATGTTTATATGTATAACATTTGCATTATAAAATTTTGCAATTTTCGCAACAAAAATAGTGCATCGCTTAGTGGGCCAAGCCTTTGATGGAATGCTCAGATGTTCAGATGCAAAACGTATTGATCCGTAGCTGAATTGAATGAATGAAGTGACCTTCAGTAAATGAGAGAGAACCTCGGGACAGAAGCCAAGCATCACGCATCTCCAGTTCAAGTTCAAACTTAAAACTTGTGCAAAACAAATCAGAGTCTAAGTTAATTTAACCCAGGTATTACTTTGTGTAACTCTACAGTCCAAGCCATTCAGCCCCAGACATCGCAAGGGACAACCAGACAATATTATTTGGATGAAAAGGGGTCCCTTGCCCAATTGCGAAATTTTTGCAAAAAACCTCTTCCTCGGTTCTCAGAAGAATAAGATTTTTTTATTTCGTTGTAGACCAGCCGAAAAGAAAACAGTAAAAAAATCAACCCTGCCAAATGTCTGAACCAGGCGTCTGAACGGTCTGAATCACGAGACTGTAAATAAGTTACACTGGACCCTCCATCCAGCACGGTCCGTGTGTACAGGAGTATATGTATAAATATTTTTGGTTAGGTTAGGTTCTCCTAAACGTGCGCAGAGGATTTTTCTTAATTCGGGTTAGGTTAGGTCCTATTTCTTCAAGTGCCCGAAGGGCACGCAGGAGAAATTTGACCAAACCTAACACGAATTAAGAAAAATTCGATACCTAAATGGAGGGTCCAGTGTAACTTATTTACAGTCTAGTTCTGAATCTGAACTGAATTCTTTCCCTGATGCTCGCACGATATGAGGCCGCCGCGTTTCCTAGAAACCGTATTATCGAAACACAAACATATTTGTTTTCCATTTCACCTAACCTAACCACCTTAGATACCATACCAAAGTTCGAATTTACTTACAGACTCAACCTGGAGGTTTTAAAAGTTTCTGTAAATGGCTTTCGATAAATCGTGTACGAACAATCGATCTAGCACTTATAAATTATCATTTACTCGATTAGCGTACGAAAATCTAGTAAAATTGACAATTTGAGGAATTATAATTGGCCTGTTCGAATCAAACTTTAGGAAACATATCTGGTATTTTAATAATCTTATTCTGTATAAATGAATGGCGTGAACTATTTAGTTCTAAAATAACGCTCAGAAACTTATTAAATTCAAATTGTATTTATTCTGACTTCTTTGGCGAAAAACAAACAAATCTCACGAACCCATATATGTATGTATATGGCATCTGTTCGTAGACAAAAATTACCCGTACGATTGGTACCATTCATGCTAAGCTTAAGATTAGAGCATTGTACCATAATTCAATTTGAAACAAGCTCTAAATTATTAGTAATTTACAATGTGCTAAGCTTTTTTGCACGAATTACTCGATAATCACCCCAAAACCAAAACACGAATCACATGTGGTGTGTGGTTTCATTCAGGCTTATTTGAGTAAATTAGGAATTGAATAGATCCAAATAAATGCGGCGTGTCGGGGTGACTTACATCGATTTCCTCCGCCAATCTGTGTCAAAGTCAGTGGGACCAAGGTGGTCATGATGGTCAGCGTCAACAAACGCATCAGCTCCCTCCGAATCCCCATCACCGCGTACAATTTGTAACACAAATGTCTATTGTCACAAGATTCGCGCGTGCGAAGAGTATGCGGCCCCACTGATGCTAATAAATATTGACGCAAATACAGTAGTTCAACGACGTACTAGGCACTCTCGGGTTAAATGAATGTTGAATTGCACTAATAATCAGATTTAAAATATTCAATGTTCCAAACTGTTGAAAAACAGGAAATGAAGTGCTACTGGACCTGGTCAGGTAAAGTCGGAAGTTTCAAATTAGATGGTGCACTTAAGAAGGTCCATTGTAAATGGGCACGAGACACAAGGATTATTGTATTAACTTAATGAGAATTAAGGATATGGACATTTAAGAGGGTCTGATTAATGCCTTCCCTGATGCCTTGTCTGATTGATTACTTGTTGCAGAGTGACGAGAACTTCCTTTACACTGCGTAAAAGACGCTTCTCTGTTGTAAATTGTAAAGCTACAAACTACACGCCATAAGAAAAACACTTCAATCCATCAAGTACTATAATACAACTTACGTGTGTGTGTACTCTCAAGTTCTAATGTAAGAGCAATGAAATAACCAAACCCAGGCCAGGTAGTTCCCATTGTTGTACTTTGTACTGGGACTGGATTGGGACAGCAGCACCGTGAGACCCTTTGTTTCATTAAACCTCTGAAAAAAAACATGCAAATGCATATGAATGTATTCCCCAGTTCCCATAATGCTGGTCACTGCCGGACTGGACAAGGTATATATGGTAATAAATTTTAATTTAATGAATTCGTGGTTATTTTACGCAATTTAACGTTTGACCTTAACCCAACATTTTCCTGGACATGCATAAAGTAAACTATATACATATTAACTCATATGAGTCATGATCATGAGTATAGTACAAGGGCTAGACACAGAATAGACGAGCCAAGTCAAAGTGAATAGGGTCACTGATGACCAGTTTGCCATTTAGAATTTCAAAATTCATCTTATTTTTAGACGGAATACATAACGCCAACGTCAGTGCTGCTTCGGTCGTACCAAAAGTGACAACGATGCGGCGAATACCAATTTTTTGGTATTCGCCTAATAGCAAATATTTTGCCGTGTTTTCGCCCAAACTGGCCAATATTCGCCCGCCAAAACACGTCCCTATAATGGACGAATATTCGTCCAAAAATAGCGAATATTCGTCAGTTGATTATTCGGCGAATATTCGGCGTCTCAAGCCTACGGGGGAATAGTCGCTTCGCCCAAAAAGACACGATTTTTGGGCGAATATTATTCGCTGCATCCCTACAAGGTATGTGATATAATCTTATTTTGAGCTAGCATTTCTGATCTTAAAAAAAATTAGAAAATGCCCATGTTTTACAAGTCAAAACATAAAATAAATTGATTAACACAGCAGGCTACAATGGTACGCACAAACTATGAATAATACAGGAAACCGGAATGCCGCCTTTTATTCGTCACATTTTGATCACAGGAATTAAAATCCTTTTAATTAGATCACAATTGAGAATTGGTACAGCGGGAGGTAGAGTGATTTCATCACCTTGCACCTCAGTGCGGAAACATTTCGACACGAGACAGGACTACTAGGTACCGAAAATTTAAATAGGTATCTAATTCTTAGCATATGAGTAATCTTAAATGAAGTTAAATACAAGTTAAGATTCAACAGGTGCAGAAGTAGAGTTTCAAGAAAATGTAGATTTAAGATTTAAGGAGCTTTAGGAATATTAATGCTTTTTAGGTATGGAAATACATAGCTAAATTCATACTAACAATAAAAATGTCGTTTATGAGCCTGATTCACTCTTAAACCCGCTCGGAATACTTAATCGGGTAAGTGCTAATTACATAGGTACATACGTATTATAAGTTGCAAATCCCCATTTCTAAGCAGCTAGTTTCAGGCAGCTACATTGGTTTATAAACTATACATAAATATAACCTGCATAAGGTGACCGAACGAACATTTATTTCGAAACGGAATTTTCATTCAAACTGCAAAAACGCTAAAATTCAGATCAACGAAAGGTAACCCTAGGCTCCTCGAGTTTACGTAACAAATTGACCAAGCTTCCGCGAATTCTGTCGTTTCATGACATCTTAGGCATAATCTTATGCAATTGCTGTATTACAACAATAACCCTTCCAGCTCATTTAGAAAATTATGTTAATCGTGCCTATGAATCATTCTAAATAAACCAGCTAAGCTAAGCTACAATAGAATCTTACAATTATGAGGCCATGGTCAATCTTGTCATTGCAATTTTTAAATAAATAATATTGATTCATAAATCACAGGTAAGTATTTACATTAGTATTATGGTAGCTTGATTGCAAAAGCATTGTCAAGTGTTTTAAAATGCGATTAAACCGGTACTTATTCACTTGTTCCGGGTATACGCCCCAGTAATGGTAAGATGTGCCCAAGGTCCCTCAGCCACATTCTCCCAACCAATTCCGCTCGGATTGTTTTTCGAAATACCCATTCGTTTCGCGAGTGTTGAATGGAACGTATCCCCCTTCTTCAGCAGTGCCCAAACCTCTTCACCAAGTCCAAGCGAAATTAAAGTTACACCCTCGCAGACCCTGACCCATTCCCGCCCTTCGGGAAGTATTGGCATTACGTCTGATCTTCTATACAACACGTTATTCGTCCCAACAGCCCAAACTCCACTCGGGCCGACCCTTACGGTCTTGAGTGGCGTATCCTTCGGCCGGTCAAGGAGTTGCCAGTTATGGGCATAGCGAATATACGCGAAACCGTCTTTTCCAACGCCCCAGGCACGCTGCCCGAACCAAGCCGAAATGGAGATGAACGGTTTGTCACAATGCACTGATTCCCAATAGCTGCCCATGGGAACCTCGGGTGACACTCCACATCGGACCACCACGTCTCCATTCAGGCAAACTCCTAAGACTTCCCAGTCGCAATCCTCATTCATGCCCACGGACAGGTCAACGAGCTGAGCGCCTGGAACATGAACCCATGGGCCGTTAGTGGTGTAGCGACATGTTCGCTTCCAGCGTCTTCGGCGTACAAAGTCATTGAATCGTTTGGAGGAATGGTAACTGGCTGGGAAATCCACGGCGTATTGCCAGCCTGATTTGTCCACCCCATCCGTAACGTTGTAGTCAATTTCCCAGTCCCCAAGCCAGGCCCATTTCCGAGAGAGAAGTTTCACATTGTCCTTCTCCAGAGCTACACGCCCCGTTTCATCTGACCAATGACTCCGATCCGTGGGTAGACCATGGCTCCCAAAGCCAGTGAGCGGGTTCCATCGCTGATTTTCGTATATGTAGACGACCTGATCATCGGTTACAACGTGGAGCGCTTCTTCTGATTTCCTTCGTGTCCCTTGCGTATACACCCAGACGTTGGAGTCGAATCCCAGTGCCCATGTGAATCCATTCGGAGTCCCTTCCACTTTCCAGAAATGACCTGGGACAGGTGAACTGACAAATTCAGGCTGACTGGACGAGTCTCCAGTTTTAGGGTCATAACGGATCCCGGAAATGACCACGTCTCCTCCCGCAGAGAAATTGGTTATGAACTTGGGCAGAACGCGGTGGCGGTATTTGAAAATAAACTGTTTTCGCTGAATGGAAACGGTTGTAATGAAATGGGTATCGGTGCATTCCAGGGTCACACAGTAGGTATGGAGTGGGCGAAATGGGAAGACCCCATCCCTCTCTTCAGAGCCCCATTCCCCGTTTCTTTTCGTGTTCCGCACAACGACGTTCTCGCCGAACCGTGGATTGAAATGAAAGGCTACGAGGGAGCGGCCTTCCAGATTGAGTGAAAACCGAGATGGTTCAGCTGGAACGGAAATGTCAACTTTCAGAGTGCTGCCTGGTAAAAATCCTTTTATGAGTGGATGATGGGTTGAGAAACCAGAGTCAGAGGGGATTTCCATATCAGCTCCAACCGCTGTGTCTAAAAAATGTACATATTTTCATTAGCTAATTTATTTTTCGAAGATCGTCTATCGAATTACCGCGAATTGCATACCTGCCATTTTGAGCATTCCGCAATTATGAAGTTCACCATGAGTCGTAGTCAGCCAAAGGTTTGAAATTGAGAATTCTTCCGAAGGTTTGGTCGAGAGCTCCGTCACAACCTGACACCATTCCTCCAGGTCCTTTTCATTCCTAGTCAGACAATAAATAATACAAGTAAATAACGAATATAAATTCAGAATACAGATACAAATTAAGAAATTCGAACTAACTCGAATTTGAAAGTGACAAAGTCCGCCACACCAGCTTCAATAGGGTTCCGAATTCGGAGTGTGAAGCTTAGGGATATCTCTCTGGTCCGAAGTACGCTCAGAATGTCTCTCAGACCACAGTACCAGGTATGGGTCAATTCCTGTTGTAAAAATGTACGAATTGTTGATAATGTTTAGCTTTGGCTGTATTTATATTTCAGAGTATTGCCGCTTACCTTATGAAACACGATGGTATCATTGTTAACAATTTCGAAGCCGCCTTTGATCCAATGTGTGTCTTGCCCATGTTGTAGAAGCCGAGCTGGCACTGACTTTGATTGCCAATTTCCAGTGTCATCCAGGGCATTTGGATACTCAAACCCTGTTTCAGCCAAACGAAGATTCTGTAATCCGTTTAGTATTTCTTCACGCCAAGGGCCCACTTCCAGGTCACCTTCCATTCCAGGCCTACAAGGGAAAAAAGTAAAATAAACAATATTGTACTTTATTCGCACTATTGTAAGTACAAAATCTTAAGATCTACGTTATGTGCACAGCTTATGTATGAAACTTGAACTAATATCCGGCATGCCGAAGATTCAGGATTAAATTTTCTAGCATCATTTAATTTCCATATGCGATTTATAATTTATGCTAATTCCTCATGCCCATGACTCATAGATAACAAAAGCCATTGCTAATTATCAATTGTCTGCATAAGAAGCCGTGTTACTGTGTAGGTACTGTATAAATATATAGGTAGTTCTATTACCTGTACTGAATATCCACGACTACCCTGGCAAAATGCCTCACGATTTGCGTAACAGCATAACTGGGTTCCATTTTCATGTCTACTGTCGAGCGGCTCCAATGACAATAACAGTGCCGAGCAACTCGAAGCTTACTTCTGACTCTAAGCATTACGTTATTTAGAACATTGATTTGAGTCACCTTTTATGTTATGTATTATGCACCAGACCAGAACAAATGCCAAATGCCGCAATTTTATGTTTTGTGGTTGATGAGTTTAGCGCGGAAGTAAATATAAAATTCATACGTAAATACACAGGCCACCCACCACGTAACAAAACAATAATAACAACTCGTGCTTTAGCAGTGGCCAGCGGCGTATGGCGTAGGTATTTTCGGATTTATCCATTATGCAAAACCCTAACTTCGTCGCTCTGACTCAGATTGATTGAACTGAATCGACCCAAAACTATGTGAAAATACGACCAACACAAAGGAGTCAATAACTCGGATTATTGATTTACTTAAGTGTCAGTCCAGTCGTGAGCACACCTATGTATACTTTCCTGTTGAATTACCTGTTGTGTCCCAAA
>JAQFYT010001373.1:0-16799 GCA_034694925.1 Ceratophysella denticulata
TGTTGAATACATTTTTGATTTTTAGTCCGAATCTATTTTAAAAATTACATTACATTTGGCGAAAATTTGGCCAGCCTTATCTAACCTAACCTAACCTAAAATCAAAAATGTATTCAACATGAACTCTAGGACAACCGTTTTTGAAACCAGAACACTTTACACCAAGTCTCTACGTTAATCACAACTCAAGTTATAACATTTGGCGTAAACCCTCCCCCTCCATTTGTTTACATTGCGAGGGTGGGGTGGGGAGTATCTGTATCGGAGACCGTTAAAGGGCTACTTACTCAGCCTCAGCGTTCCCCTGCCTGCCACTAAGGAGAAGAGAGGAAAAACGGATACGTGCTAGGGGAACGCTGAGTAGCCCCTTCTCCCGTGTGTAGCGTGTGTAAGCTAATTTATCTGTGAGGCGAAATAACATGTTTGTATTTTTTAGGTGAACGAAATTGAATCATATCAGAGTAAAATCGCTCTCCAGAAGGAATTAAAGAAACAACTGGAGACGAAGATCGCGGAAGGTGAAAATACAATTAATTATTCTCAATTCATTTGACGTGCCACTTCGTTTAGAATTGTAGCGTAACGTTAACGCAAATTATTTGTTTGAAATTGTAGATAATCGCCAAGCTGAAGTTTTTCGGAAATTGACTATCAAGAAAACTCAAAACTGGCCAGAGTATCGAAGTCGCTTGGATATTATGGCAAAACAATACCGACACAACGTAGCGAGAGTTACTACTTATCGAGAAAACGTAGAGCGCCATAAGGAGCATCTCCAATGTGTGACAAAAGCAAGAATCCTACAACTTAAAGAATATGTCTTTCCAATTCAACAAATAAGTTCTCCAACTCGAGATTTGGTACTATTGAATTCTTTGGATCCGCAAGTGCCTAGGTTCGGCTACATTAATTTTTAATTAAATTATCCTAGTAGCAAATCCAATTTTTGGCGGAATTTAATCGAAGTATTATTTTCCAGTCGCAATCAATCTTCTCGAGATCTCTGGGATGAAGAGGAAGATGATGACACAGTTGCTGCTCTAATGGCAGCAACAAGTCATTATGGTGAAAAATCTGACTCTGAATCCTTGAGTTCCTTTGGAATTTGTCACTCCATACCTGGTCCGCATGGTCCTACCCTACCTGCATCTGGAGATTACACGGCCTATGTTGAATGGAGTAAGGCAAAAACCAAACACAATTTAAATTTTTTATTGGCTCTTGCTGAGATCGATTGTGTTCTTATTAGCTGATAAAGGTCAAGGCCTTGCAACTGGTCAAGGAACGTCTAGGAATCCTGCACATTGTATCGGGGCCGCATTGACATATACAACACAATTCGTGAACTTGGTTGCGTATTACTTGGACTTGAGGCTTCCTCATAGACTTTCTTACAGGTAAAGTTGCTTGGTTGCCTTTCTCAGTATTTGTTTTTCAAGAACTGGATACATTTAAACTTTGCATTTCCATGTGTTTCACAGCGAATTCACAAACGGTGATCTCATGGGTGGTAGATTCAATCGAAAAGTGGCCAAGCTAAATGCAAATGTTATTCATCTTTGTGCTTCCCAAGGGATTCCACCCAATTTTATACAACCAAGACGAACTATTCCCAATCTTCTGCTTTTATTTGATGATGCACTGTCAGAGCTGGGAAGGTATGGCTCCGTTTAAGCTTTAAATAAATAATTAATATGAGCTGATGATAAATGATAACTAAATAGTCATTTATTATATTAACCTGTGAAAGCTCAACAAGTCACAATGTGGCTTTGCCATTCAAAATTTTCTGACACGCGCAATGCAATATAGTAGTAATCGTTATTGTGTATTGGAGATATTGGTAATATCAGGCTCTGAATAGTGCGTAGTTCTACATGAGATAAAGCTTTGAAAAGCCAGATTGGGCATGATTTTTCGACTGGTAAAATAATAATGGGTCCAAAAATGGAGAGAAAATAAAAGTTTTTACACCATTTACCACAAGTACAAGCATGATTGAGCGATAGGACCTGCGCAGACACACCTTGTTGTCAAACCGAACATATGTGCTACTCCTATCTATGACAATCAGTATTCAGATAATGACAACTTGATAACATCGACACAAATGTGGCCAGACGGACTTTCTAGCATGAATATGACGATTCTCCAAATGTGGCTTGTTGAGCACGTAAGTAAATAGTTCAATTGAGTTTCCGCTGGTTATAATGAGTGTTTGAAATTGTTCTTGTAATAATTTAGACGGGGACCGTTCGAAGTGGGTTCCCAACTGGCAAAATCAATGGAACAATCCATAGAGAAAGACCTAGTGATATACGAGGAAGACTCATCTGAGTCGGAAGCCGACTGGAGCGAAAGTAACTTTCCCTCGGACTGGGAAAACGTACAAAGAGGAACCATTACGGAAGAAATGAGTGCACAAAATATGACTGCTCACAATAATCAGTCCTACTCTCAAAGTATGTCACCGTCTACTCCAACTCATTACCAGAGTGAGAGCTTCGCGAGATCTCGAGCTAGCATTTCAAGCGGCCTTATGTCATCGGTTATCTCTTTTTTTAAAGGAGGCAATTCGTAATTACGAGATTTGAGTGAGCACAGATTATATTACTAGTAGTTAGGGTTTACCTCGCCAAAATTTAGTAGTAAATACTTGAGTGGAGTAATGCTTGAAGCATCGTTGTGTAGTGTAATATATCCGATGCCGTCTGGTTTGCCTTGCAAAGTAGGTGAACTATCGTTTATGAATTACTAACCTGGATTGTGGATTTGTCATAAATGTTTCATAGATTTCTCATCTTTCGATGAATCTTGAGGGTATCTCATAGCTCTTAACGATTTTCTGGTTGTTTTTGTTCTGTTCTTTTAATTCTGTTTTACCTCTGTGTTTGGGTATCATGTGCATAATGTAGGACATACACGCGATTAGAGATTAGTTTAGTTAACTTCTCTAATTCGAATTTTACTGTAATACGTGTATAGAAAACGTGTGCTACCTAAGTTCGTACTTATAGGAAGTTCAACGTTAAGTATTAAATCCGTAGCGAATTGCAGCGTTCAGCCGAAGCGAAGTATTTATAGCCTAGCCACTACTACTTATGTGAGTCGTAACATTTTCTGATAATTTAATTTCGCGTCCTATCGTAATTAATTAGTACTCTGAAACTATTTATACCTGATGTACACTTGGCCAGCGGAAATCGCAAAGAAAATCGACATATACAATATCCCATTAAACGAAAAATCTGTCAAATATTTTATGATTACTGAGACAACTATCGTATGAAATTCACATTATCACTTATCACACTGACAGAATTCCGTCTACTACCTATACCTACACTTACGACAACTATTCTGGGGTCTTATGTGTTGAAGAACTGTTGGAAATACTTGGGTCAAATTGTCTGCGCGGTGTTAGGTCAATTGTATTCGCTTCTTTTACCGCCTCCTCGTCATGCATTTTCTTCTCGAATGCGGCGTTTTCTTCCTTTAGTTCTTCGAGTTTCTTTTCATAATCAACTCCAACGCAGGTTAGACCAGGACGCTGATCTTCCAGAGTTGCACATATTATTTCCAAATCTTGAATATGATCCATCCTTTCCACCACAAGTGTATTCAGTTTCCTGTAATGGTTTACAATATTATCACTGCATTCCCACAATTTGAGAAACTGCAAAGACGTTGATAGCTAAACTTTGCGGCTTAGACACAAAGCTTAGCTATTAACCTCTTTGAGAAACTGTATCTTATTTTAGTTCATGCTTACTTTAGCCTGGCAATACTGCAGAGTCCAGCTGCCGAAATAGCCTTGCAACCACTCAAATCCAAGTACTCGAGCGTTTCGGCAAAATTGCAGTATATTCTATCCAAGCACCAATTATTGAATAGTGGCGAATCCCGGAAACTCAACCAGGTTACATAATGCAGGTTTTCTACAAATAAGGAGATGTGCAATTGTTTTATCCTCAACTTGGACACAATGAAATGAGGTTGGCAGACACTATTGTAGGCAAAAGGAAGTACGTACCGAAATTGGACAATCCTTCATATCTCAAGGGCACACCAGATGCATCGATTGCCTGCACCCGGTAATTGGGATCATATTTTACGGGCATTGTACAAAGATCAGTCCTCATGACAGGAAGGTCTAACTCATCAACACCGACTTTTGCATCCTTCCGATAATTTGTAATCCAGTCCTCCTGACCCATAAACCGTACTTTTCCCTTTCGAGCAACAATAAAATGCGCTGCTCCCAAGTCCCGTCCGAGAACACTCGCTCGAGTGGGACTAAAACTGTGAATTAAGAACAAAGGTTTAATATCTCCAACCTCCAACAACCATAATAGCAGGAAATATATTGTGGATCTCTTGTGCTAGTGAGTTCTTACATTTGTGTTTTGATGTCTGCCTCGGTCTCAATTGAACTCCAAATTCGTTTAAAAGCTTCCGGGCGAAGATCAATATCCTGCTGCCAAAATGCTAAGAAGTTTGTTCTTTGTTCTGGCTTCTCATCCTCAACAATAAGTTTCTGATAAACGGTCTTCGCTTCTCCTTGTCGATCCATAAGTGGTAATTTTTTCTTTAGAACTCCGGTCCCTTCGTATTCGGATGGATCCATTCGTAGGATTTTAGTATTCCGCCTTGGCCTGGTCGCAAGTGATTGACTAGTACTTTTTAGTACAGCAAGTTGGTCGTGATTAGTACTGCCCTGGCCAGAACTTGTAGCGTCGCTAGAGGAATTGGCTACTGACGCAAAGGCTCTCAGCGGCGTGTTGTACTTTTCATTGTGTAAAATTCTCCCACATCGGAAACAATTAGAGAAGGCTATCATCCTTGAACACAACATGATCTCGACCGCACCTCTCGAAATCACTAATAATTGATAATAACACAAACAGATATATTCCAAATCGTGAATTGCAAATCAAGAAAAACAGTATCCGGCATTGATCATTACCAGGGTATTTGCAGTTTGTTAGGGTCGTGGCGCTGTATACTATTATATATTACTAGCATATGCAGCCATGGGAACCATGGCCCGTCGCGTTGTCGCCTGTAGTTGTTTACAGCTACTGTTTACTTCTTCAAAAAATAAAAAAAATTGAATTCCACTTTTGCATTCGTGGTGTATCATTGTTGGCATGTCAACGTGCCGGTGTGCACTATACTGTGTTGATAGACTTGTTTACAGGACGTGACGGTCGGACGTTCGGATTATTCTCTACGATTTTAAATTTAAGATGTATGTATGTGGTACGATTATGATTGGTCAGTTTTTGGAATTCAAATTTTTTGATATTTTTAAGAAGTAAACAAACTTCTATTTGTATTTCTTAGGATAGAAAGTGGCATAAAAATATTTTTTTCATAAAAACTTGTGTTTCCATAAAGTTTATACTTGTGAACTTGCACGGTAGGGCGTCTATCTAGTAGCAACACGTGTAGAAGCACAATGGTCCCAGGAATGGAATTTCAAAATCAGTCAATTGTCCTGCTTTCAATAACAGTAAATTTTGAAGCAAATAAACCCTTTTTTTTAACCTTTTTTACATCTGGATTGTTAAAGGCTGTAACATAATTTGAACAGTAGAAGCTAAATATGAAATAAACTCAATTTGTCCTGCATCAGTTTAGCGCCAAGCAATTCGGCGCTGCATTTGAGTGCAGCAGCGCCCGGCGTAAAGTTCATCAAAGTCAATTCGGCGCTTAACTCAAGTAGCGTCCGGCGTAAGTTTAGCGCAAAGTAACTCAGCGCGCGGTCAATTCGGCGCTGACGTAGCGTCCGGCGTCATTTCAACCCCCAAAGTCTCGTAACCGATGTCAGTTCAGCGAAAAGCAATTCAGTGCCTAATTCAAGCATCAAACCCAATTAGAGCTATCTAAAAAAAATCTTTTATTTTTTCATAATTTTTCTTATAAATAATTTTTTTCTATCTCTACTTAGCTTAAAACTTGACTAGTTTCCAATTTTTTTGTTCACAAATTACAAATTAAAAACTGTTTTTTTTTCATCTAAGAAATATACTTATCAGTTATTTAAAAACATAAAATATGGCCCTACAAAATTCAAAATACACAAAAAACAAATGTTCTAAAAAGTTATAGTTACACTACAGTAATAAAAACAGGGTTTCCTTGTATAACTTGTCTCATCAATACTCATCATCATCATAAAGAAGAAGATCATCAAGTCTCTGTTGAAGGAGTGCTGGTCCCATGGCATCAAAAATATCCGAGAAATATGATTTGACATCAATTTTCTCAGCAGCTGAGCGAAGAATAAATGGATGCTTGAGGAGTCGAGCATATTTTGGACGCTGGAGCTCACTTTTGATTAAACTGTGCAAAATTAGAATAGAATATAAATTTTTAGTTAGGTTAGGTCTCAAGTCTCATACTAGGTTTAGTCTATCCAACGACGTATCGCACGTGTCATTTGGACGAATATTACTCGAGTTTAAACCCGTAAACCCGTAGTGACAGGTTGTGTAAGCTAACATTACAGTGGCGCGAATCACAACTCAATTCAAACTATCTCAAGTCTCCTAATGCTACACATTGAACGTCCAATTCGAATTATACTCACTGTCACATATAGTAATGTGACATGAAATCCATGATATTATGAAACAATTAAACGTTATAAACTCCAAAATTCTAAAAATATTCACATTTTTAGGCGAATATTCGCTATTTCAGTGCAAATATTCGGCTTTTTGGCAGAAAATTTGCAATTTCATTGCAAATATTCGCCTTTTTAAATGTATGATTGCGATTTCAGGGCGAATATTTACTTTTTCAACGAATTTTAGCTCATCGGGTGAACATCCGCATGCTGCGCGAAGGTTTTCAGGGCGAATATTCGGCAGATAATTTTAACGGGGCCAATATTCGCTTTTTCAGGGCGAATCTTAGCTTTTTGAACGAATTTTAGCTCATCGGGCGAACATATTCACATGCTGCGAGAAGGTTATCAGGGCAAATATTCGGCAGATAATATTAACGAGGCCAATATTCGCCATTTGGGACGAAGCCAAGTTGGGCAAATATTTGCTATTAGGTGAATACTAAAAAAGTGTTATTCCATTTGCTGTCCCAATGATTTCCTGACCCGAAATGGACCTAATCGGATATAAACACTCCGAATAACTTACCAAGTATTAACAAAATCGACAAAAGCTGGACTAAATTGTATTTGTCCACCATTGGGTGAGTTGAAGATGGTTGTAAGTCTCGGTGGATCTCCTTGTACGACTTGACTCAATTGCTCAAATATTGAATTCCATTTCGGATATGGGAATTTCCCTGTAGATATTTCTATAAGTGTTATACCCAAGGACCAGACGTCAGAGCGGATATCATAACCTTTGGCTGATGATGGATCAATTCTTTCAGGCTATAAATACAAGGAAAATTCAGAGCGGTAAAGTCTAAATTAATTAGAAATTATATCAACTCACGGCCATGTATGGTCTACAGCCTGCATCTCGACTCTGTGCAATTGAGTCCACCAATTGTCCACTTATACCAAAATCACATAATTTAATATTTCCTTGTTTATCCAAAAGAATATTTGATGGTTTCACATCCCGATGAATTATTTTCAATTCTTCTTTTAAATAGCTCAATGCACGGACGGTCTAGACAAATAATTCAGGAAAATAAACCGGAAATTAGGCTATAGATCATCACATTACATTTATTTCCGGTTCTGTGGAACTAAACCGCGCGCGTCGCCAATAACCGGAAATGATGTCATTTTGTTCCTCACACGCAAAAAAGGATTTTATGTAAACCCCAAGCCCAAAACTACCTGCAAAAATGAACCTTTGTTCTTTCACTTTTGGCCAGGAAATTACCTCTTTCCCTAAACCATGATGGGTACAGGGTACACATATGCCTTTGTCTGCTGCTGCTTACAGATCGTGGCCCATTCTCTTTGCATTACAAGAATATATTTCGGGTTCCAGAAGTCAAATTAAGAGACCAACGTAAACATTTTATACATACTTTATTCAAGTTGAAAAATTAGCTAAATTTTAAGTTATTGTGCATCCCTGTACATTGCTTCGTTTAGGAGGAGATAGGGATCGACTGTCCATGAACTCTCATACAAGCCACATACAATGTACGATTTTATGGAATATGATTCTCAAAATATAAGCTATATGTTAGGTTAAGGCTTTGATATCAGAACCCAGAACTCTGACAAAACTCATAACGGATTTTGACGAATGAAGACGTTTTCGAAAGAGGATGAACGAATAACATTAGTATTTCCAGCCTTAGAACTCTGGATTTGCGCTGAGTTGAGCTAAAACTAAATACTTAAATTGTGCACAAACTGATGCCAGTTTTAAAATGCTTTTAATCAAACACTTAGCTTAATAAATACGTAAGTTATGGATTTTCTAGTAAACTCTGTTTTTTTTATGAAAAAGGAGGGCATGCGGTCCTACAGAGCGTATACACCAGGTTGAGAGGAGAGTTCATTTCGGCGCCCCTCAGCGGCCTAGATGCATACTGTCACCGTGCTATGTAAATCTTAACATTTTTGGCCAATAAGATTAAAAAAATAACTTACAGCCAGAGCAATTTGTCCAATAATCCCTTCACTAATTCTTTCATCCATTTTCCTATAAACAAATTTATAGAATTGTTCTAATGAAGAGTCCATGAGTTCCATACAGATCCAACAGTCTCCTTCCTTGAAAACGGCTCCATAAAATTTGACAATAAATGGACATGCATTGGAACGCATTACAACTTCCAAATCCATCATTAATTTCTTCTGTTCCCGCTCATCAACTGTACAACGGAGACGCTGTGGAAATATAATATTAAATTAATTTAAAAAAAAGTATTAAAAAACAGTTTAATTAATAATCAACGATTTTTCCCAATTTACCTTGACTGCAATTGTTGTAGAAGATGTTTTATGTAACATTTTATTAACAGTTCCATAGGCTCCGCGCCCAATTTCACCCAAATCTTCCAAATCCTCCGCAGTGAAATCAAATGTAAGCTCTGGACTTATACTCAATTTACCAGATGTGGAATAGAGATGGGAAGTACTTAGACCGGATGCGGATCCTCCGGTGGGTCCTGGTGGACCAAATCCCCCACTATTTCCAGGACCACCATCCGCCCTACATTTTGACAATATTTACTGTCTGATAAACATTTGCAATCTGTCTAATAAATGGTATTTGCGAAGAAGCAGTGTTCAAATGTGTCTCGACAATACTAAGTCCGAAAACCCATACCGCGGACAGAACATATCGGTAGTATATGAAAATATGTTTTCCAAAGGTATCATGTTAGGTTAGGTTAATTTGCATTATTAGGTTATTATATATATTTATCACTCAGAGCCGACTTCTTAAACCATGTTTTTGAGCTTGCTATGCTTTGTCGACTGGGTTTTTGGATATGCTTTTGTCGTAGTCATTCTTTGTGCACGCTATGTTTTGTCATGCTTAGTGCGCTTTATTTTTTCGCACTAATATGCTTGTGCGTTATATGTTTTGTCATGCTTTGTGCACTTTATTTTGTCGCAGTCATGCTTTATTGGGCGCTATATTTTGTCGCATTTATGCTTTGTGCGCTAAATTTTGTCGCATTTATGCATTGTGCGCTATACTTTGTCGCAGTCATGCTTTATTGTGCGCTATATTTTGTCGCATTTATGCTTTGTGCGCTAAATTTTGTCGCATTTATGCTTTGTGTGCTATATTTTGTCGCAATTATGCTGTGTGTGCATGCTATATGCATATATTTTGTCGCAGTCATGCTTTGTACGCTATGCTTTGTAGCAGTCATGCTTTGTGCGCTGTATTTTGTCGCAGTAATATACTTTTTGCACCAAATTTTATCGCATTCATGCTTTGTGCACTATATTTTATCGAATTCATGCTTTGCGCTCTATATTTTGCCATGCTTTGTGCGATATGTTTTAACATGCTTTGTGCGCTATGTTTTGACATGATTTGTCCGCTATATTTTGTCGGAGTCACGCTTTGTGCGCTCTGTTTTATGTCAAGCTTTGTGCGCCAGATTGTGTCGCAGTCATGCTTTGTACGCTAAATTTCTTCGCTAAACTCGGGAGTAAATAACTAAATTTTCCCGAATGAATAATCTAAATACAAAATAAACGTACAATTTCCATGGTCTTCCGCCCATTCCGCCGCCATGCCCACCTCCTGCCCCTACAGAAATCGGTATTGGCTGTATACTGGATGGTCTTGAAGGATGGGATTGATGGCTACCACCGGAAGCACTGCTGGCTAGAGCTGGCGGAGGCGGTGCTGCTGTAGTGACCCCTGCTGACCCTGACCCACCGCTCCCTGTCAAATCTTCACCAAATAACGGCGGCCCGAAATTAAGTCGTAGCCGATTCCGACCTGTTTTAATTTTAGTTAAAATTTTGGGTAATTACATTTTACGCTAAAATGACGCCGTATCATAAATTAGCTGAAAATTTCATTATGTAGTCAACAAAATATAAATTTTAGACAATTATACATAGCTTTAAAATATATGGAACTTACTGAGCCCGGATTGTCCAGGTGGGAGGGAAGGGTCATTATTCCCACTTGTTTGATTGCTCGTGAATGCCCCATGACCCTCATTACCTCGACCTCCTGATGACCCTAACGACCCTTTCTGACCACCCCCGCTGCTCCCAGTGTCCGAACTCATTCTACTAATATTTTCACCTATTCTGTGGCAGGCTGTCAAACACACTCAATATATTAATACGGTCAAAGAACGGTCACAAACAATGATCTTGAGTCAGCGAAAACTTTTTGATTTGAATGTCATTTGATTAATTTATAAAATCCGAATTTTTTTTTAAAATTCAAATTTGTCAAATAAATATGAAATATTTTTATTGTATTACATTTTTGGCTTCTGTCCCTGTTTTAAACTCAAGTTTCAAGCCATTGAGAAGAAATAAAATGAGATTTTATAGGATTCTCTGATATTTCACGTCTGGTTTATAACTTAGCGCTGAGTACTCTTGTATCCGTGTATGCACATTGTACACAGGACTTTCTAAATCTTTTTGTGTCTCACAAAACTTGGAATTCTGAAGAAATCAGTTCATTATGTTACGGTTCGGATATAATATTGGTTCTGTTATAACCCAACCGGTTCTTATATAACATTGACTACGATTTTTTGCCAATTAAACAGCATTAGTCAAGCTAAATCAGAATAAGTTAATTATGGAATTCGGACCAGAATTTAGTGCTCTTTCTAATGGTGCACTCGTTAACACTGCTCAAACTAGGGTATACTTAAATTGATGCTTCGCTAGCTAGGTAGCTGTCACTCTGGGTATACGGGTATTTTCATGTCATTTTCCGCGAGCTAAAAAATAGTTTCCATTTCATAGCATGTTGACTTTTGTCTTAACCTTTCCGTTGAGATTTAGATCCTAATTGCGTAGTTTATCATTTTGATATCATTTGGTTAAACTAGTCTATTTTGGGTTAGGTTAGGTTTAGATGTTCACTTAATAAGGCATAGGGTTACTAAAATTAAAAATAATCAATAATCACTAGCTGAAATTCAATTATTAGTCACATTAGTTAGTGACGGTTGTATCTTTTATCGACTCTGGGTCCGTCCGCGTGTAGGATCGCGATTCACATAATTTGTATCGGAGATGCATATGTTACGGTTTGTATATAAACCTGGCACGGTTATAAGTTATAACTGAACCGGTTCGTATATAATATTGTATACGATTTTCACCAATTAAGTACCATTAATCAAGCAAGTTAAAAATTGAAAATTATTGGATCTGAACAGGAATTTTGCGCTCTTTTCAATGGTGTCATTAGTTTTAAGCTCAGAGTATTTATTCCTTCTGAAAAACGTCAAATGACTCTGACGGGTATTGGACCGTTTCCAATTAATGGGTAATTTGACAGTGCTGCAGCAGGTTAGCAATGTTAACGAGTGTACCATTAGAAAGAGCACTAAATTCTGGTCCAGTTTCCATAATTAACTAATTCTCATTAGCTTGACTAATGGTGTTTAATTGGCTAAAACTGTATTCAATATTATATACGAGCCGGTTGGGTTATAACAGAACCAAGATTATATCCGAACCGTAACACATATAAACAAATTAGGTTCATACAGAGTGTACGCCAGTTCGAATTTCAAAATATATTTATTATAACATATTAACCCAGGATAAATGTCAGGTTCAATAAGGTAGGTGTTTCAAACTCATTCAGGATTTGGTAAAATTCTAGGTTTTGAAATTTCGTTATTTCGAGTTAGGTTATATATGTTACGGTTTTGGATATAATCTTGGTTCTGTTATAACTGAACCTGTTCTTATATAATATCGAATCCGTTTTTTACAAATTAAACACCATTAGTCAAGCTAATCAGAATTAGTTAATTATGGATTCTGGATCAGAATTTAGCGCTCTTTCTAATGATGGAATCGTTAACATAACTAACCTGCTGCACAGCATTATCAAATTAACCATTAATTGGAAACGCTCCAAGACACATAAGCGTTAATCGACATTTTCAAAAGGAAAAAATATTCCGAGCTTAAAACTAATTACACTATTGAAAAGAGTGCATAAATTCCGGTTCAGATCCAATATTTTTCAATTTCAAATCAATGTTTTGACGTCCATTTTTGGATTAGGAAGTTTGCGAAGAAACAGAGTCAGTTTTCTAAGGGAACCCGAGTCACGAAGTCAGGTCATCATTCGAGGTCATCATTAAATCATTAAATACAAATACAACACATTGACAGAAAATCAAAATATTTATTTTTAATAATAGCTCAGATTAAGAAGCGCGTAGATTTACACAATAACAACCAGTAGTAAGTATATTAAGTGAGATTCACAAATAAACTAATATGTATAATAGAGTATCTCAAGTTTTACATTTGTACGGAGAAAATTCCTCGGTAAATAAACTAATATGATAGAATTGATCGGGAAATATATAAACGTGCCATTGAGAAAATAGAATCTGCCATGAAAAATAAGACTTTTGCAATAAGTCTGCATGGCAGTAAATTTGATTTTAGTCAGGTTAGGTTAGGTTAAAACGTTAGCGGACGAGATTGATCCGTTCTACAGGTTAGGTTAGTTGAAATACCCAAATGACCAACAACTAACCTAACCTTTGGAATTATAGACCAATTTTACTTATTCAGCATTCAATTTCCTATTGCAAAAGTCTTCCTTTTCATTGCATATTCTATTTTTTCATGGCATCGACAAATCCCACCCGAATTGATCCAAGTACTATAATTTAATTTTGTATATAAGTACATGCTAGTCACTAATTTTAAGCTGCTAAAATTTGAATATTAGCTGTGTAGACATATAGCCAAAATATTTTTTATATGGCGTAAAATAATTATTTTAATCAAATTTGAAGATTTTTTTTGTCATCAAACTACGGGTTAACACAGAGTATATATTTACCTGGTTCTTTGTCTAATTTACACATGGCGTTTCATAACTATAATTGAAGCCTTATTGAAATAAAGCCCATCTTTTTCTAACCTATTCTATTGTGACATTTTCTTTAGTATTTCGGTAGTATTTTGTGCATTGAACTCAACTGTTTACCTATTTGTACATACGTTATGCATTTTTAGTAGGTATAAGGTATAATTCTTCCAGAGATTTTGGATTTAAGCATATAATTCTAAAAAATTCAATTAAAGCTTACAAAAAAAGTTTAGATTTTGGATGGAAATTTATATTTGTAGAGATTTTGCAGCCGTCTTTTGGAAAAACAATATTAAGAACTTTTGGTCAAAATATGCAAAAAAATTCCAGAATAAATTGAAACATAAATTTACACATACATGAAGCATTTTAAGCAATATGTGTATTTACAAAAACAATTGTATGAAAAGAAACACAAACAGGTCACGGTCAAGGAATTAAAAACTAACTATATACTTAATTAGTTTGTATAAGCTAATAAAGCTAAAACGAAATCAAAAATGGCTGCCGCAATAGTAAATATGGGCTTGTTTTATCTATGGTTGAATGTTTTTTGTTGTTTTAAACCATATATTTTGGTTATATAGACCAATTATCAGATTGAGGTTCATATATTTTAGCCACCGCTCCTGCATCCAAATGACCCCGTGACAAAAGATGTAATGAAAAGAAAAATGGCATCAATTCCAGTAGCCGCGAGGAATGCCTTGAGTTGATGATCCTTGTCACGATTTTCATTCTGGACTTCTTCACGGAAATGTTCTTGAGACATGAGACAAATAAAGGCTGAGGCCGTGGTTAGAATAACAAAGAAATTGATAAATAACCATAATTTGGCTGAGGTCCGGCCACCCTGTTACAAGTAAATTAGAATACATATAAATATACATTTAAGTAATTTCCAGGTATGTAAATCACCTCAAAACTGCGTCAAATAATTGGATATCGAAATTGTCCAGTGTTTTCGTCATACGTTATACGTTAAATATCAGAGAATCTGAAATGGGCCCGATAGTATAAGCTTATTGGGCTAAAGAACCAATAATGTTCCTTGCGCAAGAGCATACGAGATAGTGTATCTGTCAAGATTCATGATCATTGGACATTGTATTATTGAGTATATGGTATTTTATCAAAGAATTCTGAAATGCGCCCGAAAATTTGTGACGGGAAATCACCCCATACATATAACAATACATTATTAGTATAGGGCTAGGGTAAAAGATTGTAACATTCAGATCCAGGATTTTAAACTATTCCCGCCGATGACGACGCTTTAACGAGATAAACTACAACGTAAGGTTGTGTCCACGACGATCTGGTCTGTAAGCTGTAAGGGCTTCGCGGATTCGAACTTTAAACTTCAAATTAATTTCAAATGCTCAATCAGGCATTCCCAACTGATAGGTACGAAATTTAGTTATTTATGGTGATTTGTATGGATTTCTCTGGATGGCGTATACATTAAGTGTTTTAATTATTGTACTATTAGCCGTTATAATATTACGAGATGTCTATTCTGTTGCATAAACGCCGGCATTTGTGGTAAGTGGTACTATGTAGTTGCATGTCCTACCTTACAGTCCTTATATTTAGCGGAATCCAAAATCCACCAAAATAAATTGTAGGTGATTAAAACTAGCTTTTTTTTACCTTTGATGAGGAACAAAAGAGGAGAAAGATGGATGTAATCAATTGCAATGCACCAGCAGCCAGAGCAGCAGCCGAAACCTATTAAAATAATCAGTTTTTAGTTAGGTTAGGTTAGGTTGAAACGTTAACGGTCGAGATTGAACTATTCTACAGGTTAGGTTAGGTTTTTTGAAATACCCAAATGACCAACAACTAACCTAACCTATAGAATCATAGAATACTTTATTCATTACTGCGGAATTCCATTACTCAATGCAAAAATTATATTATTTTCAGTGGATATTTCTTTCAAAAATGCAACGGAAAATGACACTGAACTTACCCAAATTTTAGTCCGATCAATTTGATCCGGATCAATCCGAAGTCTCTTATCCCCCGTCACTCCCGACAACCATGACCCAGCCTCAGATCCAATTTTATTAATATCCCCAGCATAAGAATCTCGATGCTCATAGCTTGTCTTGAGTAACCATGCACTCGCTCCAACCACGGCAACTCCAAGTAACTGCAGGGAAATCAAATTAAAAATATTGTAAACATTGGTACATATAGTAGCCTGCAATTTTCCGGGATATTCTTATGTACCATTGTCGTAGTGTTTGTGGCACCTCGCGCGTTTTGTGAGTCTTTAGGTTGGGAGGAATGCTAACCTAACCTAACCTAACCTAGTAGTTCAAATTAAAAATATTGTAAACATTGGTACATCCAGCGTGGAATTTGTGGGATATTCTTAAGTAGGTACCCTTTATCGTAGCGTATGGCCCGAGTTTTGCGAGTCTTATGGCATTTGATCGGTTAGGTTAGGTTAGGTCACACAATGGACAATGGTTCTAACCAGTTTTGATTATTGAAATATACAAACTATAAAATACTTTAATTTTCACTTTAAGTGAATAGTTTTTGTAGAATAATTAAATGGATTGTACAAAATTGAAAAATTGATTTAGCATTTAGTAAATAACTGATGAAATGTCTCCGTTTTTTCTAACCTAAACCAAAATAAACTATTGAAAATTGAAACTATGCACAAACTCTTCATAAACTGATGCTCCTGATATTAAATATTAAATTTTACATTTAGTAAACATTTCTTGGATATATGATTAAGAAACCTTAGCCTAACAAATCGAACTGTACTTGAAGTCTGAAATACATATTCAGCATTACAAACGTTTTAAATTACATTTTACGTTTTTTACTGAATAGCGTGTAAACGAAGATCCAGATTTATCTCCGCGAATATACTCAAAATTGAGTTCAAATTCCTACATTTAAAATAATTGAAGAACTCTACCAGTGACTATATATACAACCCTTTATTCAGTGACTAGTGAGTTCTACCAGTGCCTGTATATCTTTAATTACAATTTTCCTTCAAAGCTTTATTACAAAAATTCACACTTTTGCTGAATGGCGTGTAAACCTATATAAATTCACAAATCTCTTTGAAGTCCTCGCAGCTCTTATTTTTATGGGGAATATTTAAACTGTCCCCGAGTATCCTTCTTTGGCACCGAGAATCTTACGCCGGCACCGAAACTAATGATTGGTCCCGAGAATAATTATTGCCACCGAGAATAAAGCCACGGGATAAAGCCCTCTAAGTACTAACCCGTGGCAGACGTGGAT
>JAQFYT010001374.1:0-16797 GCA_034694925.1 Ceratophysella denticulata
CGTTCTTCTGGAAAAGGTCAACTTCCTCAGGGGAGTAAACAACGTTCCGAGGAACGGGGCGGGGTGCTGGGGCGGGTTGTGCTTCTCTCTGGTACGTCACTAAGAATGAACATGTATTTCTCCTGTCCATCCGTAAACGGGTCCGTGCGGCTTTGGCTTGGCCAGACGTAAGGGGTTCCGGAACAAATCTCATCTGGAATTAACGAGGGATGAATCACTGTTACTACTTAATTCGTATGGTGTACACTTTTTTTTCTCTTTTTGTGGGTTATCTTACTAGTTTTTTTAGACCTTAACTATAAACTAGGCTATTCGAAAGTTATTATAAGGTGTCTTTATTTTGTAATTGTTATGTTAACAGGGTACTTTGAGCATATTCCGATGTGGATGATTTTAATAAAGCTAGGTGAGTCAGCTGCGCGGGAAAGAAGGGTATGCAGATAGGTGAACTGGTCTTGCATGTTGAATTTGATTTCTTTATCAAATTTGTTAATTTCTCGCAAGTTCAAATCGGATGTAGTTTCGATAAGCGCCCTGCCGAGTCCAATTTCCGGGCCGCACATCTGTGGATTTTCACGTTGGTGGTCCGTGAAGCTGAGTCCCATTTTTGGGCAATGAATAGCTGTTTTGCTGGCGAAACATAATTCATCTTTCTGTACACTTGTGGCAGTGTTCGGGCCGTTGTACTTCATAAGCCAAATTCCAGCTGAGAATTCCTTTCGTGGTGACGCAAGATTGTTTGGCGTATGGACAGTGTGGGTCAAGTATTAACTCGGAACTTTCCATGAATCCGGTTTCCGGGTTAAGGGTGAGGTTAACTTTTTGGTAATAGTAGTTGGTGACTGTATAATTTTCTGCTGCTGTTTGGAAGAAAGATGCTTCGTTGATAAGGAGTCTGCGTTCGGTACCCCGCCATGTATCATTGAGCTGGAGCATGTAGTCCATTTCTTTGCTGACCTCGTGTTGAACCATGTAATCACATAATTTCTTTGACATTTTGATATTCCTTGTCTTTTGATATTTTGGTATTTTCCCAAATCCTGCCTCACGGTGGAAGAGTTGTCCTCGTTGAATGCAGTGATATGCTGCATATAACCGTGTTGAAATTATGTTGGAGTACAGTGATACGGCGACAGCAAAGGAATCCATCATGTCAATCGTACATGCCGGTAGTCGGGAGGATATGCTGCCAAGAGTCCATAGCTGAGAATCCGATGGAGATTTTAGGCCATCGTCCACACCGTCAGTTTGCGCTGTTTGAGCCGGCGGTGTTTGAATTTTTAAACTCAATGAATCATTATTAGCGTCCATAATCACTGTGGCAGTCTTAATCACAGGTGCTGTAGATGTTGTTGTGGCGCCGGAAATAGGGCTAGACTGAATTCCCGTAAGAAGAGTGGTCCAGATAAGAATTTGATGGAGATGCATAATAAAGCCGGTTGTTCTATGAATATAGGGATATATGAATTATTTTTATGATGCTGTGATCAACACAGTAGGAGAAGATGAGCTAGTTCTTGACGGGCTACACAGAAGCAGGTGACAAAAGGTATCGAGTTGGCATGCATTAGACGCATGCGTCATAACGTAGAATGGTTAAATGAAGTCTTGTTCCTGGGGCTGTTTCTCGAAAAATGGATTCGAAGGTTCGGTTAACTGGTTTTCTCGGAGCTATTCGTAACGGTGGGTGGTTACGATCGATTTTCCCAAAGGCTAACCGAACAGTTCCAAGATACTGCTCACATGGTGAATAAGCGAGGGGTGAAAAAAACACCTTCCTTAGTCCCAGGCATCGAAGAGATGTGAGGGACAGATAACATTCTTGATCTCGTCTCGCCATGAATGTGCAGTATCCAGCTGGCCGGGTGTAATTTGGTGGAAAGTTGAAGGCAAGCCATCCTAGATTAGTTTGACACATACCGTCATGAAATTGACAAGGTACTCCATTAGCGTGTACTGGTACGTTTAGAACATGCAAGCTATATGAATCCACGTGTATCTGTCCAGGTTGTAAAATGATCTCTTGGTGGGAGGTAGAATAATTAAAACTGTCAACACTGACATTAGAGGTTCGTTTCGTCGAGTAACGGTATTCCAGTGGGTGGTAACGGTATATTTCTGCAAATACCATATTACTAGTCCAAGTACGGCTGTAGGCTGTAGTGTTCTGTCGTAGAAACTGATAGAAAGGCATTTCCTGAGTTTGACCGATAAAAACGAAGGTTTTGGTATCTGTTTGCAACGGTATTCCGATGGGTCTCAGGGGTCGTTGGTGTCGAACAATTAAGTCCACACATTCAGCTGTCCTATCCAGTATTCTGCTTGTGTCATGCTTGTATGAAGCGTGGTACTTGTCTTCATTAGTTGTAGAGTTGTATGTATGTGAGGTAGTAACTTTTACCAACAGACAGTGATAACTTGAATATGGCAGTCGAGTCAAAAAATCCCATAAAGTGACCGGAATTTTTAGAGATGAACTAGTTGAATAGACGCATGGGTCTGAGCCGTCATGCATAGTGGCTCCAGCCCAATCCGTAAAATTGGTGGTAATTAGTTCGCCAGGCCACGCCGAACGCACAGCGTGGCTCCATGTCACCAGTGATAACAGTAGTAGTGGGTAGCTCATGATGACTGCACCGTCTGCTGGAAGGATAAGTGATGAACATGATTCGATATATGTATAATTGAGTAAAAGCTTTTCGGGTTAGTGATATTATTTGATGACTATTTAAACATAGTTGAGTTGCCGGTCGTAACCATAAGGGTCAGATGGAAAAAGACGCTGTTGATTTTAGCGAGGTCGCAGTCCTTGCAGAGGAAGCTTCTGCTGGACATCTTCCGGACCGGTACGTGGGTAAAGTGGTCTCTCTTCTTGGGGCTGTGTTCGGAATTCAATAATTTGGTGGAATCGGCTGGTTTGAGGCATTTCCATAACATGAGGGTTGTATGGCAACTGAACCGGTCTTTCGGTCATAATTGAATCATGCATTTCGGCAATGTCTGGGTACATTGGTGGGTTTGACTCCGGATAGGCGGGAGCCGATTCGATATGCAGACAGGTTTGTGTTTCCGCTTCGCAAGTTTGGGCAGGTGCTTTGGCGGGAGGTTGGGTTGTTGCTGTCAGTTGTTGCATTTCCGTGTATAAAACGTGATCTCTGGTATTGTCTGCGGGGCGGAGTCTGAAACAATTGCAACGTGTCAAAACCAAGCTAGCTTTGTATATTTTAGATCTGAACCGGTATGAGAGCCCTAAAAAAACCACTGAAACAACAATTCCAGCAAGACTCATGCCCACTTTTCGAAGCACTGCATATATGGGTTCCATTGTCAGGAATCGTAGCTGAGATGATATATGCAGCTGCCGTGGTGCGAGTGGTTGGCCGACCAGCGATGCTTGTAGAATTCGGTCCACCCGATTTGGGCTGTTTACTTGTTTAATTACATTTAGAATATGATTTGTATTACCATATTCTTTCATATTGATATGTCCAGAGGACGAGAAGGCTTGTTCGATTAGGCGGTCCGTGTGTGCATTGTCGTTTGGAAGTTGGAGGAACGGGATGTGTGCTTCAATGGCTGTTCTATTAATAAGAAGTAGGACCCGTTTCCCGGTGTCAAAATAAAATTGGCCACCACACTCAGCTTGAGTCGGCTCACTTACTATTTCCCTGCTGACAGGTCTGAGCCATCCTTTGAACTGCTCATTGCGATGAATATATTTGATAGGAAATTCCGTGGTGCATTCCGTAACCTCAGGCATTTGAAATACGTATTGATAAATTTCTGTGCATCGTCCGAGATTGATGACTTCGCCCGCCGCAACTACGGAATACCGATGATCGGGTAGCAAAGTTTGGACCATGGCATTAATGTTTGATTCACTCAAACTTCTGAGAAGATTCAGCATATTTTGGTTTTGGTTACATGTGTTTTGGTGGAACATTTGGAGGGCATAAGGGACGTTGGTGTTCAGTAGATCATGCAAATATTGGAATTTGCTATTTGTCTGAGCATCTGTAAAGACATTTAGTGTTTGTCCGACTTCTAAAGCCTGCCCTTCGTGAGTTCTGTTGATAACCGGAAGACTAATTGTGTCATGATGTCTGTTAAAGTTAGGATTCACAGGTTCTGGTCTGGGATTGTGAATTCGTGGGTCAAAAACTTCGACTTCGTTGTTAGGAGGTAAATCGTTCCCACGAAGAAAAGGTTGTGATTTTCTACCGGATACTGGGTTTGGATTCGATATTCGCGGGTTCTGGATGGTAGGTCGATCTACTTCCTCATGAAAAACCTCCACTTCATCAGTGGGTGGGCGATCTTGCGACCATGTAAGTGGTTCCACAAAAGCTCGAACAGTAGACAGAGGTTCATGATACTTCTCCGTTGTCAATGGTTCGCGAAATTTCTTGACCGGAGTATGGGATCCTCCCGTAGCGTGGGGTGCCCATAAACTGGAATCATTATCGTCTTCGGGCCATTCGATGAGGGGTTTCTTGGTCATGGGTGGTCCTGAACCAACACCATTTATCCAATCTTGACTAGGACTCGGCTTTTCTGTAGTAATTGTAGCTATTATTTGTGTGTTGGTAGGTAACAGTTCACGGATTTTTGGATGAAGCGGGTTAATTGTTGTATGCCAGGGTTCGGGTCCAACACTAGCCACCGTCGGACGCGCTGTCGAAGATGACCCGAATCCAATAGAGACGGACTCTGGTATTTTCTGCGTTGGTGGTGGTCCGGATCTAATGGGTTTAGTTGAAGTAACATGGCTGTTTTCCTTAATAGGATCTTCTTCGAATTTTGGGATGTTTCGCAAATCAGGTAATGGCTGACGAGTAGACGATGGTTGTACCAACTCATTTTCCTCGTCAATTGGGGATAGATCGTGGTCTTCATCTTCTTCAAACACCAGTATAGATCTATGACGACGAACAATCTTGTCAGATTTCTGGTAATATTTAGGTTCTGGTTTTTTCTTTAACTTAGCTGAGACCACTGGCCGAGTTGCAAGTTCGACCTGCTCGGTGACTTCAATGACATCGTTTATCTCATTCAATTGGGATTGGGTATAAATCAGACCTTGTCTTGAAGTACCCAAACGCATACCGCATATTTCCGTTGTTTCTAATTCGGTAATGGCCGCTTGGATTTCGGAGCAATATATTCGCTCGCCGTCGCTCATAATGCAGTCTGTTGTTTCACCGCGAGTTAATCGGCAGGTGGGAAGTGTTGCTGGGTCCCATACCAAAATTCCGCTGTCTTCAGCCAGGCATGAACTTTCATGAATAAAGCATTGGTCAATCAAATTGACGGACGCCAATATAGATTGATCCATATTGTTAGCTGAGATTGTAACAGTGTTGAAATAGTAATTTTGCACCGAGTCTTCAATTGTATTACGCCAAGAATAATACACATTTGGCGTTTTTGATGTACCGAAGGCATTATCTTGTAGCCTATTCAGAGGTTCATTTTTCTGCGTCATCTGGGTCCGAACTAGTCTTCTACATTCCTCTGCGGTTACAGTTGCAGGTGTTACTTTGGTCGTCTCCGAATACCCGCCAAAGAAGAAGTGGGATTTTCGAGCATAGGTGATATCCGATCGACAATGGTAGCCTTCAATAGTGTTTTTTGACACGTCATTGTACCAAAAGGTGACTTTAACCACTTTGGATGGTTTGTCGAGTTTTAGAATGTCACACTTCAACTTCTGTGGGTATCTGTAGCTGAAGGTTGGTGCGTCCGTGCAAAGATACAGTGGGGTCTCCTTCACCGATAGCACATTAAAGTATTCATTTAGAAGTTCTGCTTCTTCGGGGTTGAAAATTCTTTCTCCCGAAGTTGGAGCTCCGACCAACAAGAAGCTAAAGATGCATATCACGAGCCGCATCTTGATTCTAGGTGTAAGATGTCTTGATTAACTTTGCGATCAGGTTTAAGGAAAGGAGAGTTAGGATCAGGGAAATAATTTACACAACACTAGGATCATGCCTCAGGACGAGCAGGACAACACAATAAATGCCATGCATGTTACGGCATGCGGCTATACGTTAATACTTATAAGTTTGTTATTTATTTACACATATACTATTCATGATCCGTGAACCATACACTATTGGATTACAGTCCATTCTGCTCTTATGCCAATCACATTGGTTACATGTGATTCCCCAGGTCTCCGTAGTTAAGAGGATCCTATGGAATCTCTCAACTGCGTGACCCAAGGTTTTATTATGCTAACCAGTCACGCTAATAAATGTAGTGTAACTTTCGAAACTTTGCAATTGGCATAATAAGTAACGCGGAGTTTACTTATTATGAACTGGATATGCTATATTATAGAGAAAAACTTTAATTTGTATTATATGTATTGGAACTTTCAAACTAAGAGGTTATCATAAGAAGTAAAACGGAGTTTTACTTATTATGAATTAGCAATATTGCAATATTGTAGAGAAAGAAGTAAATTTATATAATACAATCTATTTTCACAATAAGTAGAGGTGAAGCTACTTATCGTGGGTTTTAAACTTTATTCGAGTACGTAATCTTTATATTTAGCTGGCATTTTAACCGCACGTCTCACCCGAGGTGTCGGCGTGGGTTCTTGAGCCAGTGTCTCTGTATCGGGGATAAGCAATTCCGTACAAACCTGATCTTCGGGTATTACCGTACCCGAAGTAGCCGATGAGTTGTCTTCGGCTGAAAACTTATCTAAAAAGTCATGGCGGTCATACATATTTCTAATTTCAATTTCCCCTTCTATATAAATGGATATTTGAGCCAAAACGTGTTCAAGTTGGCTCATAAATGTTGAATTAGGGAAACGGTGAGGCAAAATTGTAGTGATTACTCGGCACAATGACGGGAACAGGTTTCTAGGTATGCAATGTATGATAATTAGCTGTAGGATGAAGATTTCCCATGCATTTCCTATTACTAACGTGTCCTGGTGAGTGAGACAATTATGACACTGCTCAACTGTGGTGAATGCCGTGGGTGTGGGTATGTAATGGAATCTAACTCGGTTCTGCTTCCAGTGAATCTGCTGATATGCTTCCAGTGAATCCAACTGGAAATTGACTTCTAAGGACTGGCGCCAACAACCAAGCAGGATTACTTGTTTAACCTTGTGTTTTTGTATGAATATTAATAAATCATGTTCCGTAATGCCTTCTGCAACTAATAAGTAACGTCTCTGCGTGTAAGCGCATTTCAAAATACCCTTCTCTGTGATTTGCGCTAACTCTGTTTCGCGCAGCGCGGTTAATAAACTAGCTGGGTGTTTTGCTTCTTCGGTCAGCGCCAATATTGTTTGATACTGAAAGTCTTGATCGTCGGCAACTTCGGCTGTTGGTTCAGGAATCAGTCGCATCCTCTTACAATGTGTGTTAAATGTTCGTAATGTATGGATGTCTCTCACTTGTTATATTGAATCTGAATATTGTTTCAATACTTCATAGTCTCCAAGATACCGTGGAGTCCATTTCTTGGGTTGACCGATCCGTGGCTTCCGTGGGTAAAGTAATTTCACATGATCTCCGACTTTGTACGTCACGACGCGATGATGCGCATCTTCTCTTAATTTGGATTTTTCTTGAGCCTCTGCAAGGCGTTTGGCTACAAACTTCCAAATTCCTTGGATGGTTTGACCTTTGGCTTCAAGCGGCGGTTGTTGTTTTTCGACCTCAAACTGTGAAGGGAACACTGGTTCTCGTGAATATACTAAAAAGAATGGCGAAAACAGGTGAGACTTGTGTCTTGTCGAGTTATAAGCAAACTGGAATTGATTCAAATACTCGTCCCAATTATCACATTTAAAGTTGACATATGTTGAGATAGAGAAGTGCATAGTAGAGTTGATTCTTTCTGAATATGCATTTCCCATGTGGTTGTATGCAGTGATTCGGCGTGGAAAGATTTTGTATAGTTTTGTGTATGCTTTATACAATTCGGACATATAATTTGTGCCCCTATCGGTGTGGATGATAGACGTACAGCCGTGCTTTGTGAAGATTCTGTCTTCATAAAATTGTACTATGTCTGAGGTTCTGATTCTTTTCAGTGGTTGTAGTTCGATGTATTTAGTTAACATGCACACAGCATTGATAACATAGCGATAGCCGTTGGCACTTTCCGGGAGAGGACCTACAATATCGCTCGAGATCTGCTCAAACGGTGCCTGCGGGATTGGTAAACTACCCTGAAGCCCTGGGATTTTTCCGAATCTTCGTTTGAATGTCAGACATTCCTCGCATTGTTGTAGAAACCGATATGTGTCTGTTTTGAGTGATCTCCAGTAATACAAACGAGCCAGTTTAGAGTACACTCGAAAGAAGCCGAAATGGGCTGACCAGGGATGTGAATGGTGTTCGGTAAGTACTTGCTGCACCAGGTTTCGCGGAATTACCAGCCGGTAGAATCCCAGCCGTTTGCAGTATAATATCTTGTTACGAATTACATATCTCTTCTGATATGGTAGCTGCTCCATGTTTTCTTTGATCTTGATACAATCTGGGTCTAGTGCTTGTAGGGCTTCAATATCATGGACGTCACAGTAGAGCGACAAGAGTTCGAGCTGCGTTTTGGCGGTTCTCTTTGGTGCTTGAATCGCCTCACAGTAGAGTGCAGGTACGTCCAGAATGTCTTCGTCTGGCATTATTCTAGAAATTGGGTTCCAGCTCAGAAAATCTGAGCAAGTATTGTCCACTCCCTGATAATACTTCATTGTTATGTCGAATCCTTGAAGGATGCTGCTGAATTTTCCGAGTCTATTGCCGATTCGGTGCGTAAACTTAGGTGCTGTCAATGGTCGGTGGTCGGTGTATATTGTTATCTTAATTCCGGATAGGAACGCGTACCAATGGGAGCACAGTAAGACGATCGTCGCATACTCTTTTTCGATCGTACTGTACTTTTGTTGGGCTGGCGACCACATTCCCGAAAAGTATTCAATGATATGCAAATCATCATTCTTTCCAACCTGGGTCAATATTGCTCCGTAGCCAATCTCGCTGGCGTCGCAATATATTCTTGTTTCGCGATCAGGCTGGAAGTATTCCAGCAGTGGAGGACTAGTCAAAATCTTTTTGATTTCCTCAAATGCTGGTCTTGTTGCCATATAAATGCTTGGTCTTTTCTGGTCAAACGATATAATGGCTCCGCAATTTTACTGAAATTTGGTATATATTTTCTCCACCATCCAGCCATAGCTAAAAAACGAACAACTTCTCTCGTTTTCTCTGGAACTGGTATGTCCAATATTGATTTAATCTTAAAGTTACATGGTTTAAATCCTTCTCGGGTGACCATATGACCAAGTATTTTCGCCTGAAATTGTCCGAATGAGCATTTCTTTGTTGATAACGTTAGCTGAGTTTGTTGGCGACGTGTTAGCACTGCTCGGAGTCCGATAAGTTGTTCTTCGAAGGTTTTATGGCAAATCAACAAGTCGTCCATATAGGCAAGAACGTGGATATATAGTAGGCCTTTCAAAATGGTATTTATACATCTCATATACGCCCCAGGGGCTGAGGCGATGCCAAACGCTAAGACGTTGAATTCAAAGCAGCCTTGGAAAGTGGTAAATGCGGTCAAGAACTTGCTCTCCTCGGCCAAAGGAATTGACCAAAACCCAGCTCTACAATCCAGCCCTGTGAGGTAGCTACTTCGTCGGGAAACCCAATCTAAGATCTCTGATATTGGCATCATCGGATATTGGTCTGTTTCGCAGCAAGAATTCAGTGGTCTATAGTCGATGCAGTATCTGAATGACCGCTTCTGACCAACTCCTTCGAAGTGACCTTCTTTGACAACAACGGAATTTGATGAGCAAGGTGAGTCAGATGGACGGATCCGACCCGCTTTCAGTAATTCTTGGATTGTTTTGTCTTCGAACTCTTGTTCTTCGATACTCCTACGGTATGGCGTCTTCCGTGGCAACTTAGAATTCGGTTTCAGTTTATTGTAATGCTGACAACAGTTAATTGTTTTAAACTCATTTTTTCGACCAAAAACTGCATTAAACTCGACCAAAAGTAATAGCATTTGATGAAATTGTTCAGGTTCTAGGGCAGGGTTTGTGTTCGTGATTAGTTGTTGGACGATTTCCTTCGTTTCCGTGTCCCATCCCTGGGGCAAGTAATGGTCAAGTGCTCGAGTGAGTAAAATGTCATCCTTCGCCATTGCTGGTGTAAATTGTGGCGGTTGACTTGGATCGGTAGCTGTGGGCTCGAGTTGTGAGCTCTCTGGTGTCAATGAAAGCTCGTTATCGCCGTCTAATGGCACACTCTCGAAAAACGGTATTTCGTCCACTTCATAACCAGACATTACCGGCTCTTCTTGAACAAAGTTTATTGCTGAAGGGCACTTATGTCGTCATCACTGGTATCGCTTGAACTATGCTCCGTTCGTTCCAGCTCTTGCCAGGTTGGTTCGTAAAAGTTTGATGATTTGAAGCGCCTGCCATTTTTCTTCGGAAACTCTAAATTCTTGAGTTCATCTTTGGTAAATGATTCTGGTTTACTGTTATTGGAAATCGTGAAGCACACTGGGTTCGTCGTATTTGGAGTACAACACAATGGAAAATATGTTGGATGAATCGCCTTGTCTGTGCAATTTTGCACTGTACCAAGAGAGACCGCTGTGTCTGGTTGTGTGGCGTTTGAATTGAAAACTGCTGACTTATCTACCATGGACTGCTTTGCCATATGAATTTCTGCCTTTTGCACTATCTCGCGGGGTTGATCAGGCCTCCGAGCGTATGACCGATTGTCCGTCTGTAGGTGTGCTCGATTGACACCGTGTGGCAGGCTGGAACTCTTTTCCAGACTTATTGGTACGACTGCCAGGACAATCTGGTTCAAGACAGGTTCCTGGAGGGTACCTGGTGACAAGGCGATGTGTTCCGTTTTATCCGACGTTTTTGATTTTGACCAGTGTTTCAGATGTGTGATGCGTTTGATGCTATTCCAAGCACGTTTTAGGCGAGACTTCGTTTGTTTGAACGTACTCGTGCTTGTACTCGTGTGAGTTGATTCGGATGACCATGTACTGCTGCCACAGCTGTTGACCGGAGTACACATCTTCCGTTGTTGATTGTCGATTGGTTCTGTATAATTTCCTGGGTCCGAATGGTGAAACCCGGGTTGAAGATATGGTAACTGCGCATTTACTATATCAAACCCTGATTGCATGATCTTTCCCCTTGAACGTATTGGGTCTATTGCGTTATGAAATACTTTAAACTCTAAGTTTTGAACTATTTTATCATTAGATGGTATTGGTGGGCGAGGTGCTTGCCGTTTGACCTTTGGCTTTTGAAGCGCTTCATCCTTAGTTGTAACGGGTGGGAGCGGTGCTTGCCTTTTGACTTTTGGCTTTTGAAGTACTTCGTCCTTGGTTGTAACGGGTGGGAGTGGTGCTTGCCGTTTGACCGTTGGTCTTTGAAGCACCTGGGTCGCTTGATATGACTGTGTTGTTAGGAAGGTTTCATATATCGTGGCCCCGGTCACTGGATCCGGTTGCTCATTGTGTTTCATTGTGTATTTAAGATCTTTCCACTGGAATATCTTAGCTTGATAGTCGAGAATAATTCCCAGTTCATGAAGGTAATCGTTACCGATAATAAGGCCGAACTTAAAATCACGAATTACGTTTACTAAGATTGATTTGGATTGTTGACCTATCCGGTTGATGAGAGCTTGGCCAATTACTTCAATTACGCCTTCCCCTACACCGGATATTGCCACTTTCCTTGATAAGGCTCTAATGTTCGCACTGTTTACATATGCGCTGTCTACTATAGAGGTGGATGAACCACTGTCAAATAATATGAGGGCTGATATGCCATTAACAAAGCCCTGGATGCGTATTAAACCCGAAATGCCCATTGAGAGGACGGGGTAAATAATAATGTCTTCTGCTTCGGTATTGGTTGCTACTGTTTGGTTGTCTGGTGATTCCTGCTCTAAATTCGAGGTGACCACTGGAGCTGTGGTTAAGATTTTGGTATCTCTTCGTGGGTTGATAGCTGATAAAGGGCTTTGGCCAGCCAGGGCGCCGCTGCCGGAAGCGAGTTCTGGAGTTGCGCTCATCTGAATATTGGCTTGATCAAAATTAGTTGTGTGACTTAAATATTTATATCGATTAAGTAGATTTGTTGAATCGGTAGATTTAGCTGTGTTGAGGCTTGAGGCTGCGTCTTCTATGACGTAGTAAGCCTTGGAAGGTCTTTTGGGTTTCATTGTGGGCCCCCTTGCCGAGGAAGAGGGCCTCGAGTGTTTTTTGGCTTGAGTTCTGGGTGCTGTATGAAGCATTCCTCATCACTATGTCTATAAATTTGGTGATGGTTGCAGAACTTGTTTAATTTACATTGGTATGTCCAATGCGTATTCACATTGTGGTTCGTGCAGAATCGGCCACCAGGCCCGTATTGTGGCGGTGCGTTCTGCTGTTGGGGTGGATCAGTGCCTCCTGGTTGATAAGCTGGAGCGGCATTGAAGTTTGAGTGTTGCGGTGCCGGTATTTGCTGATACGGGCGTATTTGTGCCGGCTGAATTGTAGCCGGGAATTGTGGGACTGGGAATGGACCGGGGAATCGTGGTTGTGGATAAGGATTTGCCCACTGTCGTTGTGGCGGTCCTGCCGTTCGTGGGTTTTGTTGCGGTCTAATAGGGCCAGGTCCAGGATTTGGACAATTGCGAATAAAATGCCCCAAGTTACCACAACGAAAACATTTCCGTTCGGGCAGCCCAGAAGTTACCACTGGTATGGTCGCAGCCGGTGCCGGTTGGGATAATGTTGCCAAAACCGGATACCGAATTAAACTTGGTTCACTTGTTTGTGCCATGTTGGCTACCGTACGGCGTAAATCCTCAAGCCCTTCTGCGGTTTGAGTAGTTAAGGTTACTTCTTGCCTCGCGTCCTGAAGTAACTTGGCATCATCAAGACGCTGGAGAGCGCTGGTCAATTCTTCAAGAGTGGTCGGACATGCCATGGTGACTTGAACGATCAGATTAGCGTTCAACGATCGAATTATACAAGCTATCTGTCGCTCCTCGGTCATGTCGGGGTCGAAGGTCAGCAGTAGGTTCCGTTTGGAGTACATATAATGAATTGCGTTTTCATTAATTTTTTGTTTCCGTTCCATGGCTCGGAGTTCCGCAGTATTCTTGTTCACGAAAGGCGATCGAAAAGCTTCCTGGAACGAGTTTTCGAAGTCAGCGTATGTTAATGCTGGCGCTGCGGGAGGGCGGGTTTGGAGATAACTTGTCACCCAATCTCGAGCGACACCTTTCATGGCATTTGCCAGAGCATTGATGCGAACGTTGTCATGATTCTCCCAGCCATTGTTGGCACTGGTGAGTTGAAAACCACGGAGAAAATCGTAAGAACAACCGGAACCATCAAATTTCTCGGGTGTCAGAATATTACGCCGTGGTGGGTGTGGGGCTGGAACCGCCATGTTAACTGGGGATGGAGTGCGTGGGCGCCGGGCAGGAGAAGGGGTTCGGGGTTGTACTCGTACCGGGCTGCGGCGGCTTTTCTGTGCCTTCCAAAGCTGCTGTGGCTGGAATGGACGGTGTTCCGATTGGAAACCTCGGAACGGCTCTCGTGCACCCGGACGAAACCTGGGATTCTGATGAACCGGGGTAAGGTGTTCGGAAGGTTCCGTTGATGGGGTCCGAATTGGGTGAACTGGGGTGGGTTCTTCGTGAGCTGGGATTGGCGTACCGCGTGTTCTACCACTGGTTGTATGTAGCACTGTGCTTAATCCCCCTAAAACTTCCTCAAATGCTGCACGCGCAGCTTCAGCGGCTCGGGTGAAGTATGAGTGTCGTGGTACATAGGGTGTTTGCTCAATGCTAACTAGGTAATCCGGGGAACCCGGAATCGGTCTTGGATTTGGTGGTGCTGGTGTTTGGTACCGAGGTCGCCGTGACATAAAAACGCGTGTCAACGTATAATAGCGGCCTACGTATGTGTGGTCTTGCTTACTAAGTGTATATTTTAGAGCAGTTATTAGTTAAAACACCCTAAGAATAGGAGCATAACTGTGTAGGTCAATCTACTGTATGCTAAGTACGTTCCGCGAAACGTGAGGATCCACGGATTTCCATATGCATGAAAAGGATACGCAAATCAATGAAATGGCATAAATTTGTTGTTTCGCAATCGTTATTTATTATTCAAATAACGATTACGCCATATACCTTCCTTAAACTGAAACGCTTGTGTTTCTAAATGAACTATAAAACAGTACTTATAAATGGTTTATTGGGTACTAAGATTGCCTTTTTGATGATACCGTATGCAGCTATATGTAAGCGTTATAGCGTAATTTTGATAGGAATCGTCGATTCTCCTAAAATAATTGAAGCAAGGAAGTCTCGATTCAAGCCTGGATTAGTTTTTATGTCCAATTACCGAATAAGGCTAGCTATTGAGTAAAGAAATCCTTGGCAGCGAATGGAAATGACAAGAAAAAACTGGCTTTACTTGAGGTAAATTAAATGAGGAAGTCCTTGGAACCTTGGTAATGGATATTTGTGAAATAAAATATTGAATTTGAGGTGGAGTAAACCTTGACACGAGGCGTAATTGGTAATTTATGTTTGAGTACTAATTAAAGTTTGCCCATGAGTCAGGAAATCCTGGTTAGTGAATTGAAAGAAAAAAAAATTGGCGTTGTTTGATTATAATTCAGGGTTAAAAGTCCTTGGCTTGAAGATAATTGTTATTTATTACTGAAATAACAAGTACATTCTGCCACTATAGGGAAACTGTTTGTCCTTAAAAGTAATGATATCCTTGGCCAAAGGTCGGCTTTGTCTTCCTTATTGAAATACTAATTAAGCCCACCTAGTGTATTGCAACCTAGTGTTTCGCAGCTTGGACATACAAAGAATATGATGAAGCAAAACTGTGGAGGGAAACGAAATGGATTTTTACTATTATAATGTACAGTCAACCTACTGTGTTCTAAGTACGAGTGCGAAGTGCGAAGCATGAGAACCCACTGATTTCCGTATACTTGAAAAGTATACGCAAAACAATGTATTTGCCAAACGTGGAGAAGCAGTGATTTCCGTATTCTTGAAAAAGTATACGCAAATCAATAAATTTGCAAAAATTGTTATTCCGTAATTGTTATTTCTAATTCAAATAACCATTACGCCATTGACTTTCCTTAAATCGGAACGCATATGTCTCGGGATGAAATATATTTTTATGCTAATATATGTTTTGTGGGACAAAAAAAACTTCACGGAGTGTCGTAATATACAAATGCCCTTATAAATTTGTGTTTCTGTTGGTACCGGAAATTGAAATTCAAGGTAAGGTAATGACAGTGTCGCTGTTAGTTCGTATAATGAGGAAAAGGAAACGTAATTAGTTGACTATACAATTACGATTTACTGAAACAGCAAAAAAGGTCCTTGTTAGTCCGTATCCTTGGGGCAAATTACGCCGTACCAATGCGTTGTTGTAAATTTGTCAATGGGTTATAATTATAAAGAATGAATATGTCTAGTTAAGGTCAGGCTAATAAGATCGTGAGAGCCAAGTATGTCTTCTATTTTAAAGTACAAGGTCGACCAGTTTTTGTGCCAAGTAGAGTTTTGGAAGTTATCTGTAGGAGGAAGGAGTGGTGTCTGTAATGTTTGGTGTGAGTGCAAATTTGGCAAGACTCTACTGTGGTACCTAGTTTATAGGACCTTGGCATGAATATCCTGCTTCTTTGTGCGTACTTGGAAGAGAGATTTGGTAAGTGCCAATTATGTGAAACTTAAAATAACAAGAAGCCAGCATGGCCCTGAGATGTCAGACGTGAAGATGTATATTCTAATTTATGGTGTGGCTTCAGTCTGAATTGGGCCCAAGGCAACAACTATGCCGCCGTTTGTATGATGAAATTGGGTCTCGGATGATAAAAAACTGTTTTTGTTAGGCAAAAGGGGGAAAAACCAGGTTTAACCAAGTTTTATATGTGGTAGATATATATAATGTAAGTTGTATGTATGGACATGGAACTGTTGCGAAATTACGATGGGCCAAGAAATCTCGCTTGGGTGGATTACAAGACGTATGCTGGTATTTTCAGAATGGCATAAGGGTTTCTTTGCCTACTCCGTACTTGTGTGTTTCCTATTATGACTGGTTTTTGAAACGGCAAGACAGAATTATGAAAATGTGAATCAAGCTAATAAACATGATACTGCGTGGTGCTAAATATGAGAAAGTAAATATTATATGAAATTGAAAATTAGCTGAAATATAGCAACAAATTGTGAACTGAAGGATTTAGAAATGTGAGAAAACGAATGACGAACGGAGGGATTTGGTAATGTAAGAAGAATCGGGAATTAATTGAAATTAATAACCCAAAAACAAACGGAATATGAGAATATGATGAATCAAAACCCCAAAGTGTGCATATTAACTGCGTGATTGATCAATGAGAAGAACTGTAGGCTATTCAGGTAAAGGATCTAGGTTTGTTTTTAATATGAGTATGCTGTGTGAAAATTAGTTTTATTGAATTTTTGCTCACCTTTCGACGGAGACGATGGGATAGGTGGAGGTGGACTGTTGATTGGCTAGAACGGAAGTAGTGGATCCGACGGGTTATTGGCAATTTAAGTGGGCACTGGATTTTTCAAAAATTTTTAGCGGACTGTATTCCGCTAGGTGTAGAACAACGGTTCGAAGGACCATATATTGTAGACCCTAACTTATGCGTATTAGGGATTTCGCTGAGGTAATATGGACTTACTGTTGAATAGGCTCGCTTTT
>JAQFYT010001375.1:0-16790 GCA_034694925.1 Ceratophysella denticulata
GAGGCGGACGCGGAATTTCACTTTTTCCGGACAAGATTCCGTTTCCGGGCCCGGAATGGCCAGGTGTATACTAGGCAATACGGGGTAGCTTTAGCAGACTAGACGATCCTTAATTCTATTTTCTAGAAACTAGAAGGCGAGGGTGAAGAACAGCCGTGTGGTTGAGAAACTTACAATTTCATTTCTTTACTACCGAAAGAGTCGTAAGTCGTTGTGGCTTGGCTTTTCGTCATTAGAGTTTAGAGTTGATATTATACTAATAAGATGAAGTGGACCCTCGACTGTATTTCGTAATTGTACCTTGAGATCGATAGAGTAACGAAACGGAATATGAGAAGTCTTACAGTAGGGCGATCCAGGTTAATTTGTACGCTTTTGAATGCTCAGAACCTACTATTTAGTCATGCCCGATGATCCTGATAGATCCTGTGCATGTTTTACAAATGCTTTTTATTAGCTTTGAAAAAATAATCATTCAATTTGGTCCAAAAATGCCCGAGTTATTAGCACCGGAAGTTGAGGTAATCGTAAAAGTAGTTTCCGAACCCCATCTTCGGTACTGGCCCTTCGGCGGTGTTTCGGGTACCCAAACCTATAAACGTCCATGACCGATACCGATAGTCTGGGGTTCTGAGAATTCAACAGTGTACAAATAAACCTGGTTCACCCTACTGTAAATTGGTTCGAAATTCAAAATAACACCATGTACTTAAATCGATTTGCACACGTTTCACACCAGAAGTTGTTAGCTAATCCCATTTTATTCTTCACAAATAACAATAATATTGTCAGTAATTAAGTGCTAGTAATTAATTTAGTTTGTTAGAAGTGCTAATTCCTAATAAATATTACCCTTCACCGTCACCCTGTACAGTACTTGGAAGTTGAAAGGAAGATATGTTGGGCTGGCGGTGTACAGTATTTGCTACCTTGAAGAAAGTGCATGGAGATCTACTTATTGTATGCCTAACAGTACATTTCGTCATATGTGAAACTAAACTAGAATTTTACGAACATGAGCTGCCATTTTTGACAATTATTATTCCTGATTCTGATAGATAATTGTTTTGGTCAAATTGAAAAATCGTCACCATGTCTGAATTGAATTTTTAAAAAATAGATTTTCGGAATGGAAGAACATTAGTACATTTCATTGCTCAGATTGACAAAGATTTCATTGTATGTGACTTATCTAACAGATTACTAATACCCCTGATACTTCTAAACTCGTACAGCTTCCATAGTTTTATTATTTTAATTTAAGCTGTATTATATTTTTTGCACTAGGATTTGGATTAAAACTCAAGTTAGCCTCAAAATAGAAGTTTACATCTCAAAAGGCTTTAGAATAGAACGAAAATGAATAACCGTTATTGTTTCAGTCACCGTATTAGTTACATTATTTGGGATTCAATTAGAACAAACATAGGATGTCGGAACTTCTTCGGTGTTGTTTTTCTTGGAAATGTTTGGCTGAACCGGAATTATTAGGCTGCGCCCCCAGAAGACGATGGCGTTTGGGAGAATTTACTCTCAGCCGCCGCTTCATAGGCACCCCGCAAGACCTAGAACGGAATATAATATTGAAAAGTAGTCACATTAAGGATATTGGGTTGGCATTTATTGAATTTTTCTAACCGGAGCACCAATGTGAATGTAGTCATCACAAGCATAACACCAAACCGAGAGGTCAGAAAAGCTCAAAGCCAGTTGATGACCTGTGGTAGCATTATGGTCAACCATATGACCTCCAACGTATCGGCTACAGAAAACCTATGTTGTATGTAGTGAAAATTGACCATTTAGATTTGGAATTTTTAACTACTTTTATGGTTTAAACTTCAAACTTGTATCTGTACCTCGTAACAAGTGAGACAAATCCAATTCTCTCCGACATTCTGACAGTCATGGCAAGGTCTGGTCACATTCATGGCCCCGCTGGGAATAGATGTCCCAACAGTTTCCAAATGAGGACACCACGGACGTGGTAACGCAATCACAAGTTGTCCATTATCCTAAAAACACAATCAAGATGAAACAGATATTAATCATGAACCCAATAAATTGGGCACAACATCTCGCAGATAAGCCCAAGGTACGAAGGAAAACCCCAAACGCTGTCAAGAATATCTCCCGGGTCTCTCCACTCTCCAACAAAATTCAGGCTATAATTTCAAAAACTCGACCCGCCAGCCGAGCTTTTTAGCCCTGCGGCAGCCCAAAATGGCGAAAAATACACTTACCTCGCTAATATCCCGATTAGTCATAATACGATAAACATTCTCAATTGTCTCTCCGGGTTCCGACCCACCGGCTGCTCCAGCCACAGCAGCAGTCTCAGGTTCGGCTCTAGCACGATTCGGAGTTACCACCGCTGGGGCCACAGCAGGAACAATGGTTTCCCCACTTCCAATCGTGGTATTATCCACAGCATCATTATTATTAGCCGGAATACGAGCTGGAGTCGTTGGTTGAGACCGCGGAAGGGACAAGGACGGTTCTCCAGATGCAGGCGGTGGATCCGGAATCACACTTCCAACTGAAACTGTAGAAGTATTTCCATTGAGGCTGTCTGAATCAGAAGGAGGGACAGGAGCCTGAACGTCTAGTTTCTTCATGAGTTCCACCAGGTCCTCATCTGACGATTCCTTGGGCACGTCGTAATATCCAAGATGGACGCGAACATTGACTGGAAGGCATTTTCGAAATGGTTTCAGAACTGTCCAAAAACTGGACTGGACATCAATTACGTTGCGAATAGATTCAATTGCACTTTCCGAGATATCTTCTTTCAGGGTTAGGCTAGGAATGGGATCACCCAGAAGAGCCTTCGTGCACATGGTCATTGAATAGGCTATTGAGGTCAAATTATAACCGCCTTCAAGGGCTAGGATAATTCTTCCGTTGGCCAAAGGCATTAGGAGATTCGTCATATGCGCGTATCCTTCAGGTGTTACTTTGTAGCCTGGAGAAAAATGAACGATGAACGGATTTAGTATTGCAATACCAAAAAAACATCGATAAAAAACCATACGATATTTACCTCCAAGTGGATCACCCTGAGCCGCATCAAATCCAGCGGATACGAGAACAAGCTCGGGAGCATATTCATAGGCGATAGGAAGAATCACATTGGTAAAAGCTGCTAAGTATTCCGTATCTCCCATTCTGTCAACATTCCAAGGAATATTGATATTGAATCCTTTCCCAGCCCCTCGTCCAACCGAGTCGTAGTCCGCATCTTTCTTTCCTGGGAAAAATCCACCATGGTCATATCGGTGGAGAGAAACGTAAAGAACCCGTGGATCATCTTCAAACATATGCTGAATTCCATTTCCATGATGAACGTCCCAATCCACAATCAGAATTCTATAAGGTCAAGTTCCAATTTGAAAGAATGCAGTTCACGTTTATTTAACTAATATCGATATAATTTCGGAATTTGAACTTACTTCTTCAGCTTATGCGTCTCAATTGCATACTTAGCAGCCAATGCAACGTTATTAAATACACAAAACCCACAAGGGACATCCTGTTCAGCATGATGACCTGGTGGACGCACAATTGCAACGACTGATTGACATTCTCCAGAGATAACATTGTCCACAGCCTGAATGCGCACACGAAAAACGCGTTTCAATTTCTAACTTCAAGTTAAATACTGTGTCGGTTTAACTAAAAAGAGAATTTGAAATTCTACGAGTTTACCTGTAAAACTGAACCTGCAGAGTGCAGGGCAGCCTCATAGGTTGATTTGTGTAAATACACCGAGTTGAATCGATCCTGAAGATCTTCTAGATCCGAAGCCTTGAGCCTAGCCGTGTTTTGCATCTTGAGGATATGCTCTTCAGTATGAAGGAGTCTCAATTCATCCTGCGTCGCTGGTCGAGATTCAATTCGATGACATCTTTCTACGAGTCCGTAGTCGACATGGCAAGCAAAAATATCCGAAGCTCGTTCTGGTCTTTCAGGATGAGCACTAGAAATGGATAGAATTCGAAAATTAAATGTCGCGAAAAAGCGAGAGGGTCACTGCAACGGTACGAATACATGCACTGCACGTGTACTTACATATCCAATAAATTACGATGATTTAGCATGATCACATCATAGATGAGACCAACACGATTCTTTGCAACGGCCAAAGACGTACTCGCACATAATTGATCCAATTGTTTGTCCAAATCAAGAATGAGGTCAAGGCATTGAATTGGGTGACATTCCCTTGTTGGATAGAACTCCGGTTTCGGTGTTTTCCAATCAAATCTCCATTCTGACAAATGAGCATTTCCATTCTCCAGCTCAGCCTGAAATTCTTCATTTTCCAGAAAGCGAGACATTCCTAGCTTCCATTTCTTCTGCAAAACGGTGTGGGAATCCAAGATTGTCGAAGTTATCCTGTGGAACACCAAGTATCAAAGTATCAAACTAAATAACGTGTGGTACTCGTGTATTATTGTAAAGTATTATGTATTTCGTACTCTTCAAAAGGCGTGGAAATTGGAGGAATTACTGGACATGGGTCACCGAGCAGAGTTCGCAAGGTCAGAGCGGCACCTTCCGCCAACGACTTGAGACAATACCCTCCTTCCAGAACGACAGCAATTTTTCCATTTGCCAAACCCATCAGGGGGTGAATCAGATGGGGATAACATTGTGGATGCGTTCGCATTTCACCCTAAAATACCACGACAGACGACAAAATTAAGTTCAATTTAATCCTTCAGATAAACGTATAAATAGTATAATAATGTGAATAATGTGATTGTTTAGGATTGGATTTATAAAAACAATACTTTGATATCACCGAGTGCAGCGTCATAACCTGCTGACACGAGAACCAAATCAGGGTCAAACTGTAATGGAGATTTGAGAAATTGAATTTAGGTAATACTTATATTTCCATATTCATCTAGAATCCCATGTTTCATGCTGAAAACCGTATTTTTCGTGCACCCCAGACAATTTTCTATGCATTGTGGAAACCGATAGCTTAGAATCTCGAAACATATCCTTCCATTCACGGTCCATTACGTTGGAGGGTGTATGTTTCAAACTCACGGTCCATTCCATTAGCATTACGTGTGGTTGGAAGGGTGTAGGTTTCGAACTCACGGTCCATTCCATTACTATTACGTGTGATTGGAAGGGTGTAGGTTTCAAACTCACGGTCCATGCCATTACCATTACGTGTGGTTGGAAGGGTGTAGGTTTCGAACTCACGGTCCATTCCATTACCATTACGTGTGATTGGAAGGGTGTAGGTTTCGAACTCACGGTCCATTCCATTAGCATTACGTGTAAGTGGAAGGAAAGGGTTTCGAGATTCCACTCACAGTCCATGCTATTAGCATTACGCATGAGTGGAAGGGTGTAGGTTTCGAACTCACGGTCCATGCTATTAACATTACGTGTGTGAGTGGGAGGGTGTAGGTTCCGAACTCACGGTCCATGCCATTAGCATTACGTGTGATTGGTAGGAAAGGGTTTCGCGATTCCGAGCCATTAGTCTTACAATATCTCATAATCAAATATCAAATCACACAACCGTATTACGAATCTAAACCCAAGCTCAAACAATCACATATCACATCATTTCCTTGAATACAACATTTACCTCTGGGCAACCCAGTGCCGCATCATACCCCGCAGAGACGATTACCAAATCTGGATTGAACTAAATTCCACAACATTCCATTAAATTAACTAGGTAATTCCATAGAGACACTGCCTGAAGCAACCCAAGCATATATTGAACACATTATGAAAGCCATTCCCGAACTGCCCTATTGACTTACCTTATACGCCAATGGAAGAAGAACTTGATGCCAAACAGTGAGAAACTCAGTATTGCCCATTCCAGTTCTATTGAGTGGAATGTTGCAATTGAAACCAATTCCGTCTCCTGTACCAATCCAATTGTAATTCGACTCTTCCAGATTAGGCCAGTACGTTCCATGCTCGAACCGATGTGTGGAAAAATATAGAACTCTGTTGAAGAAAAATATGAATTCAGTTCAGAGTTAAGACTATTCGTATTTCGTATCTTCTGAATTTTAGCCGAAATCGTATTCCTGACCTGGGGTCATCGTAGAACATTTGCTGAGTAGCCTGTCCATGATGAACATCGTAGTCAATGATGAGGACACGCTTGGACAAACCACTCTCCAGAACTTCTTTCGCCGCAATGGCCACATTGTTGAAGAGACAGTAGCCACAGAACTCTTCCTTCATGGCATGATGTCCTGGTGGACGGACAATGGCCATTCCATTCTGAACCTTTCCCTCAGCCACACTTCTGACCAAATCAATGGTTGAGCCACAGGAAAGCAGAGCCAGCTCATTCGTAGTTCGATGAAAATAAACAGAATCATATTTCTTGGCAATTTCTTCCAATTTCTCAATGTCCTCCCCATTCTCGTGACAAATTTTATAGAGTAACTGAATATGTTCCGGGGTGTGGAGTGTAAGAAGCTCATTAACCTTGGCATAGCGCGGAGCAATTGAGACACAGCGCTCCAAGAGTCCGAGTTCATGACATCTGGATTTCGAAGGAAAACACACACGTAATTCAAAACTCGAAACCTAATGCTACCTGAATTGAATATTGATAATTAATCATCTGGGTTTGAAATACTTAGACGAACCTTTGCATGATTGACGTAAACCGTTTCGGACTCTCGGGATGGCTTGGGTCCCATGGACTAAAATGCTCCACCATTCGCATATCATAGACTACCCCAGTTTCTTTCCGGATGTTGTCCTTTGAATCCCTGGCCTGTACAAAGAAATCAAATCATTTTTAGACTAGTCGATCGCACACTTAATGACATAAGTACAGGGTGACACGATATGTTTCGACCCCCCCTCTAGGTCATACTTCCAAAAATCGTACAATGAGATATGATATACCAAATTAAAGCAAATTTTATTGCGGATCTAATGGTGAATAATATATTGAATTTTCTAAAAAGCGGCCGCTGTGCAGCGCAAAATAGTGAAAAAGGTAGAAATTTTGCTCTTTCAGCTGTTTAAATGGTTCACCGTAGTATAAACGTTTTTAAATCAATGCAAAATTCATACAAACTCTTCACTAGCCTACCTGTCAATAATCATATCATTTAGAACCTGCTTTCAACACCTATAAGGAACCTTGAGCCGCGCACGGTCGAGATCTCAGCAGCGCGCAGCGAGCCGGATTTTGCTGTCTCTGTGAGGATGATGGGTCGGCTCGGAGCCTCTCGCATTCAATCTCTTGCGCTGCACAGCAGGCGCTTGTAAGAAAACTGAAAATATTACTGCACCATTAGATCCGCAATAAAATTCGCTTTAATTTGGTATAAATGGGTCATTGTACGGTTTTCAGAAGTATTGACCTAGAGAGGGGTCAAAACAATTTGTGTCACCCTGTACATAAATACAGTACTTTTTCGCGCTGTGTAACTTTCATCACATACCGGTTGCAAATGATCCTTGATAATAACCGGAAGTCCTTCTCCAGAACTCCTTTTCCGCAACAAAGCATTCCGTTTGGCTTCTAGTAAGGCACTTGAAGGTTTAGCTGTTAATTTCTCGGATCGCTTAGCATTTCCACCAGATTTTCTTGATTTTCCGGACCCACCATCAACTGCTGCCTGTTCCGAAGTCTTATCCTCCAACACTACGAAAGAATTCCCGGACTGGGCTGGCATATTTGCATTCAATTGAACCAAACTAGAACCCTGGCTACTTTCTCCATTATTCAACTGTGAATTCAATTTGTCACAATCCAGAAGCTCAAAATCCGACATTTCGGTGACCTTATTTAGTTTACCCCTTTCCTAATTTGAATAAAATATGAAATAGCACAAATTAACGTAATTAAATTACGAAATTATAAGAATACTTCAAACGCTACCGTTGATTAAATATTAACAGTAATGAGATGGTAAACTTAAACTTGGCCTTTGACCTTTTCGTTGACCCGGACACTTTTCACTTTACAGAATACAATGCAAATGTCAATTTAATATGTATAACATATAATATTGAATATAATATGAACAATCAAATGAATATTCAGCCCGCGTGGTATGTCATTTGTTGTATGTATCTGAGTGCTAAGGTCAAAGGTGCGTGTGTGTATGTACGCATAAAAAGTCATAGGTCATAGGTCAGAAGACTTACAAACTTTCTATCTCGTCAATACAACAGCGTATACAGTATAGCTGGACACGGAGCGTAGACGAATGACAGAGTGTGTAGACCAAGACACCAAGAAAATTGACCTTTCCTTAACCCCGTCACTCACTGTTGATACCCAAAATATTCAAAACTAACACATGCACAAATTAATTGAGATTTTGGAGACAGATTTAGAACAAAACAGATAAAAAAAAAATCAACAAAAAATCAAAACACGAACTTACCTATACTCAAGTTTCAAATTATTTGACGAAGAAATTTTTTGTTGCCGAGGAGGCCTGATATAGTACAACATCAACGCAACGAAGCTCCGAAACTGATTCTTCGTCAAGAACCAAATACATTATATGCTCTGTCTCTGAATTTACTATTCGACGCCTAAGACATTTATAATGTATAACCCAATAACCTAATCTTAGAATATCCATGTCACTTGGTGACATAACCATGAGATTAAAGTATACGTAACCTTATAGCCTTAACGTAACCCACTTTCAATGTATAGCGTCTTATCATATAATGTTTGATTTGGATGATGAAAAGTTCAAGGTTTTAATAATAATTTTAATCTCAGACATGCACTATGCCACACAAGCATAATTATTGTACATTCTAGACGTAACTAGATACAAATTATTCGAAATTAATATAACCTTGTCATCGTACATCTAACCAAATACGGATATCGCTTATATCAAAAATGCTAAGGCGGAGGAGGTTCCTTAGTTTTAATAATAGAAATACATGTAAAATTTATATGGGTACATTGATATGTACCCACAAGCCAAACAATAATTTCGTTGAATACATGAAAACGATCTGCCCATCATTATTAGACGATTTCACACCTGTGAAACACCTTAGAGAAACCAGTTACGTAAATTAAACCATTTAAATGCCAACGGAGTTGGAGTTAGTCATATTATCGTATCAAAATCAAATATGCTCAGCAGGCAATACCAGAATAAGAATTAAAAGTGTATTTATAAATTGTAACAGAATACAATACACAATGCAATGCATATTATTGAATATAATGGTTTATCAGTAGCACTGCTAAAGCTAAATTCTATCAAGGACAATGCACATCATAGTGGAAATACATATAGGGATCAGATCGATTTGGCTCAAATTTGGCATAAATGTACCTTTGACCATTCTAAAGAGATAGAGCTTTGGGCGGAACACATTCTATGCATAGTTTATCCGTTATAAATTAAAACGTGTTAATCAGTAATATATTTTCTGGAATTTGAAACGGACAAACTACACAGAATCTTCTTGACACCCATTACAAAGTTGTTGATAGGACTGTCTGAGGAACAAGTCTGTAAGTTTTCAGCTCAATCCATCTGATCCTAACAATTCCCCCATGTTAAAGATGGCGGCTTGTAACGGACAACTACCATAACGACTTCCACTTAGATACTTATTTTTCAACGATTCTAAAATCGAAGCTTGTAAATGAGACCCGTGTTGAATCCAAATTATCCTAAGCTACAGTAACAATTAATTGGTGAACGTCGAATCTGAAATATGAAAGAAAGATCAATGCAATGAAGTTTAAATATTTAATATACATATGTACATCTATAGTTGTATTTAGTTTTCTTCAATAATTTTACTGATATATAAAATATAATTTCAATTTTTTTGATCACCTGTTGTATATCATGTTCTCATGTGGAAGCCTGAATAAAGGGTTGTATATATCTAATTTCAATATTGTAAACGTCGTTCATAAAACTCAAATTTAGACTAAGAAATTTAATTAAGTACATAGGGTTTTTTAAAATTAGGTAGGTCTTTTTGGTCGCTGTCTAAGTCTAAGTATGTTCACTTAGTTATGGTCAGTAACATATCTTATGGTTTTACTTTGCAATTAAATCAGTGATAGATAAATGTCTACTAAATTTAAAAATGTAGAACAATGCATAGCATTAGGGTTACGCATCATTTTGGTTTTGGTTTTGTGTCTACTAGCGCATTTTCGTAAATATTTTAATTTTTTTTGTCCCAGTTTTTCGATTTATTATTTTTCAGTGGTATACCTTATTGCCACGAGCACAACACTAATTTGATTGCGGATTTAAATTCAGGGGTAGGTTACAGATAGACTGTATAGGCTTAATCTATAATGTATGATAAGATAATACAACAGGTTAGACTTTAAACCTGATTTAAATGAGAGGCTCTTGGCAAGACAAAAGAAGGACAAAATCAGGTCAAATCAACTGCCACAATGCAAATACAGATATAAAGCATTAGGTACTATTTAATGTTAGGCAGAATGCTTACATATGTAAAAAGCTACAGGTAATACCATTGTAACAGCACTAAGCAATACCGAATTGATGCCTTTGCCTTACCGAATCACTTATCATTTTACATTTAGTTGTAAATAATCCACTTCTGCAGGTTCAGTAAATAACAAAGTTCTCAGACTCGACCTGATAAGAAAAGAGTAATCATTCAGGGTACCTTCCTACAAAATGATATTTTAAAACAATTAACTTGATCAGTCGAGCATTTGAACGCTTCAGGAGATCACATCAAAGTCGAATTACTAGTCACCATGTTGCGCTATTGCGTAATCCTGTGCGCATTTTTCTGTGCTTCGGCTTTCGCTAAAAGTGCCCCAATCGTCGGTGCCGTAAAATGTTCGGAAGGTAAAAATGAATACGCTGGAATAACAGTGTTGTGATTTTGATTTCGACATATGCTTTTCGATTTGACCATGTTCGAATTATCGACATTTGAATTTTCAGGACCAGCCGACTGTGAAATCAAAGCCCGAGAATACCTCGAAACTTTCTACGAATCCCGTGCCTCTGAGGTCTACAATTTCGCTACTTTAGCCGATTGGGCGTACAATACGGACTTGCTCAATGCGACTGCTGAAGCGGCCAGTAATGAAGCAAATATTGCTCTCGCAAATTTTGTATTCCAAGAATGGCAAGTTAACATTAGTCAGTACGATTGGGAAGCCATGGATTCCACGAGCTTGGTTCGAAGGCAGCTCAAATTCCTGAACGGTGTTGGTACTGCCGCTTTACCGCCAGCACAGTTGGAAGAAGTAAGAATTTTTTAGATTTCAAGCTATCTCATATTTTGAATTTTACCTCTGAAAATAGAAGCTCGTTAAGCAAATGTAATTTAATCAGCCATTTTAAACCGTATTTCCAGTACAACAAAGTACTGACTGAAATGTCGAAAGTTTACGGAACTGCCAAGGTGTGTCCATTCGATAAACAGGATTGTGATTTGGTCACCGAAGGCTTATCCCTTGAGCCAAGTAAGCTAAATAGGTACATCGGAACCATATAATGTGAAATTTTAACCTAAAGCATATGCATGTATTTTTCCTAGGCTTGGAAGCAATTATCGCCAGTTCCAGCAATTACGACGAATTAGCGTATATTTGGAAAGGCTGGCGTGATGTTTCCGGAAAGCAAATTCGTGGACTGTACAACCAGTACGTTGATCTAGGAAATGAAGCTAGTCTCCTAAACGGTTAGATTTAACTATTTTGTACATATTATTGCCGATTAGAATTACAAACGATGAAATTAACGGTTCATTTTACGGTAATTCATTTGAAGGATACCCGGATTTGGGCAGTTTCTGGCTCCGAACCTATGAGTCGACCAATTTTCCAGCCGACATTGAAACCTTATGGCAGGATGTTAAGGAACTGTACGATGAATTACATGCCTATGTTCGATTTAGACTTCAACAGAAGTTTCCTGATCAAATTAAAGATGGTGAACCAATTCCTGCTCATGTGCTCGGTAAGGTCATAACGAATTACTCCGTAAATCTTGGAAATACGCTGATTTAAACATGTATCTATTATCGTTTTTCAGGAAACATGTGGTCGCAGGTTGGTACCGATTAATTCCTCACATTACAAAGCTAAATAAATAATTATTGATAGAATTAATTAGTACACCTTAAACAATCTTAAACCTGGATTCTGATTTAATTAGACCTGGGAGAACATTTACACGGACGTAGTTCCATTCCCCAACGCACCAATCTTTGACGTTACCGATGCTTTGAAAGAGGTACACGAAAGCAACATTGATGCTTGTTTGGTATAATTTTAAAAAATGTTGCAAATAACGATTTTCCTGGTTCTTACATTAGCGCTTCAACGAAACCAAGGAAGGTGTGACCGAGCTTTTCGTTATTGCCAACGAATTCTTTACGTCTTTGGGCTTGGAGGATATGGCCATGTCTTATGGCGACAAGGGCATGATTGTCAAACCGACTGACCGTGAGGTCGTTTGTCACGCTTCAGCATGGTGAGCATAGTATAACACAGTCAAGCACATATTACGAATTGCGATCACCGTAACGTAACTGAGGTTATCGATTATATTTAGGGACTTCTTCGATGGTCAGGATTACAGGTTTGTACATATACAAATTATGATATTAAGTATCCAATATACAATTAAAACCTTAAAGGTAAATGTGAATTCAGAATCAAAATGTGCACGAATGTTAATCAAGAGGATTTCATTACCGTTCATCACGAACTTGGTAAGCAAATTCGAAACAAAATATCAGTAAGCAATTCAGTTATGTATTTAGGTAAATTATACTTGTTATAATGTTTCTTTCACAGGTCATATTCAGTATTTCTTGAATTACAACAAACTTCCAGTTGCCTTTCGAGAAGGAGCTAATCCAGGTTAGATAATTAGTAGATACAAGATCTTTTCGACGTGTACGTGTACACAAGCGAACTAAATTCGGTTCGGCGTAAAAGGCGTAATTCCTAAAGCTAATTCATTAAAATTGAAATGAATAGGTTTTCATGAAGCCATTGGTGATGTCGTTGCACTTTCCGTGGCTACTCCAAAACATATGGCTGAACTTGGGTTCCTGGAAGGTACCGAACCGTCAAGAGAGTCGACATTGAATTATCTCATGAAAATGGCTCTAGAAAAGGTATGATTTAGGCAAATTATAATTTCCCCATATTTTGGCACGATGCATGCAGGCTAATTCAGCTCTATTAATCAATACAAATATACCACGGTTACGCTAGGTCGCATTTCTTCCATTCGGATACCTCATTGATGCCTACCGGTGGAGAATTTTTGATGGTACGATCCCACGCGGAAACTTGACCTACAACTGGATTAAGATGAGGTAGCCGCTGAAATATTGATGCGTTAAACTATGCAACCTAAACTTTGCCTTATTCTTGTATTCTAAATTCAACGGTCGTAATTTACAGGTCCGATTACCAGGGTATTGTTCCACCAGTGAAGCGAAGCGAGCTGGACTTTGATGCTGGAGCCAAATATCATGTTCCAGGTAAGTTGAATATTGCTTTATCACTGCTGCAGTACATCGGTAACGAAACAAACGCCATTGAAAATTAATTCAAAACATGATTTTTTGTGAAATTCAGGAAATACACCATATATCAGGTTCGTAATTGCGGTCCTTCTTTGCTCGAGGTAGCTGTGTGCTGTATGCATAATGGTAATGGTGAACAATTAATTCTAATTCCGGAATTCCAGGTACTTCGTGAGCTTCATTCTCCAGTTCCAGATCCATAAAGCCCTCTGCCTCGAAGCCGGGCAGTACGAGGAAGGAAATCCGGACAAGCCCCTTCATGACTGTGATATTTACCGAAATGCTCCTGCTGGACTCAAATTCCAGTATGGTTCACCTATAAAACTGCATTGAAACGAACCCTAGATGTTGTAATTTAATTGTTTCGTTTTTTCGTTAATCAATTTCCAGAAAACTCCTTCAATCCGGCATGTCGAAGAACTGGGAAGAATTACTGCTCGAAACTATTGGAGAGAGTAAGCTGAATGCTTCTCCAATTAAAGAGTACTTTCAACCTTTGACCACTTTCCTGGCCGAACAACGAGCGGAACATGGGTACAGCAAAGGCTGGAGGGCTGATGCTTACGAAGAATACTTTGAAGCGGTTTAATTTCACCGAAAACACTTTCAGAAATTAATTTATTCTCTGGAATTACAGTATCATATGTATTAAATTGTGTAATTCTGGAATAATCAATGTTTAGCCAAATTCTTAAGAATTCTAGGCGTGAAATAAGTTATGATCACGTCCGTCCCTGCCCTTCTCAACGAACCCAACGTTTCATTCAACACTGTGTCCAGATCAAATAGTCCGTTTTTCGCACCGAGCAGAAGCATTGAGTATTCTCCAGATACCTGAAAAAATTATTTTAACGTAAAAAGCTTTTACTTACCTGCACACACGATTTTTTATTTTAGTTACCTGATATGCGAATAATGGAAACTCCGGATGGCGTTTCTTGACGCTTTGAATAATGTCGAGATAGGCCAGAGCCGGTTTGACCATCAACATGTCCGCACCTTCTTCCACGTCCCTATCCTGTAAAATTTAATATCAATTGGTCAAATAGTCAATTTTCATATGCAAATTAAGCTTGGTAATGTAATTGAAAGATATATCGTACCACGGCCCGCATGGCAAGACCATTTGACCCAGAAGGCAGTTGATAGGTCTTCCGATCCCCGAATTGAGGTGCGGATGCAGCCGCAGCTCGGAATGGTCCGTAGAAGCATGACGAAAACTTGGCCGCATACGACAGTACGCTTACCTGAAATCGTAATACCACTTGAAGCTCAGCTAACCAGTATTCAGTTATTTATTGCAAGATTTATAATACAACATTGGAGGTATTTTACCTGACGTAAAAGTTCAGCTTCTTTCAGTGCATTTTTAATTCCCAGTATTCGTCCGTCCATCATGTCCGATGGTGCAATTACTTGACACCCAGCCTTGGCATAATTAACAGAGATTTCCGCTAATCGACGCACCGAACGCTCCATGTCAATGATTCCATTTACAAGGATTCCACAGTGGCCATGACTCGTGTAACCACACAGACATACCTAAATATACGAATATACCAGCGCTCTTGATGCAAATACCAAATATAGAAAATTAATTAGGTATTTCTAGAAATACAAAATCATACGTCACAAGCGAGTAACAAATCTGGAAACTCCTTGCGTAGCACCTTTAGGACCGGAATAACGGGTGAATTAACATGACTGTCTGCAGCACTCGCGGTGTCATCCTATGAGGATTCAGAACTATTGTAAAACGAGGTAGGTTAGGTTAAGTAAATCGTTTAATAAATCGAACCTTGACTGAATCATCCGGAACCCCAAAAAGTAACACAGATTTCAAGCCTAACTCTACCAATGGCTTCAAATGAGCTACAATTTTATTCAATCCCCAACGTTTGACGTCTGGCATAGCTGGGATTTCCAGCTCTGCATTTGGGTCATGCCTGGAATAATAAGTGTAGGTAAATCGTTTGATTTTCATTAGTGAAATCTAACACCGTTGTAAAATTAAATATATACTTTGTAAAATTTGTGTAAGAAATTGGTTCAGTTCCAGTATTACGGTCTGTTGTTTATGCTTACGATATAAACACAGGATACATGAGGTTGGACGCCGTGACGGTCGTACCCATTTGTTGCCATTCCCTAAGGACACTGTGACTGTAGCCACTATGAATTCCGAATTCCTTGAGTGCACTCATTTTTTGGAATATTTAATTTGAACGGGTCAAAATTCTCTAAATAAAATTCTTAAAATGACTCGCGAATTGAAAATCAAAATCAGCTGGTTTTGAGTCACAAACACATATGTATTTGGCTTTAGTAGCACAGTCCTTTAAGTCGTATCTACCGAATGCCGAATGTAATTATGAAATTTGATTAGACGACAGTGTGTCCGTCTATCTCGATCTCGATAAACTGTTCAATTGCCAATAATGTATGCAGTGTATAAAATGAAGTGTTATGCAGTTTAGGGCTTTAGGCACAGTGTGAGAATAGTCACACGAATGGGTTATTTGAAGGAAGAAGGCACAATAATGCATATTACAGATTACAGCATACCGTATAACCTTGTTCCTGTGGACACGTGGAAGCTGAATTTTGGGATAGGCTTTAATGACTTCATGCTAGCCAGGGAAGCCAGGTATCCAAATGCGTTAAATATTTGCTATATGCACCTGGTAAGGTAACGTCTGAACTGAATCCGAATAATAAAACCGGAGGATTTAAGGCACTTTGGGACCTGACCTGCTGGCTAAGATCATGCTGATGAAGATGCCTTAGGTAGGTATATAACTTAATTAAGCTAATGTTATTCTGCGGTTTAAAGAAACACTGGATTTTACTTATTTCCAGAAGAAATTGCGTAAGTACTACAAGATTTGCATGTTTTTGAAAAAAACTTTGCGCTTGTGAAGACTTTCATTGCGCACGTAAATTGTTTAATTTTTAACATGTCTATATTTGAAATTTTGCGTCCTGAGAATTCTGACAGGTTTTGAAAAAAAAACTAGGCTTATGCGCTTCAGAATATTTTCATCGCGCAAGGATTTTTAGTCATTCTAAACCGGTAAACTTATAATTTGCTTCCAGAAAGTGTGTGCCCTATAGCTTTGAACGCGTATATAATATGTGGATTTTTAAAATTTGCTTCCTGAGAGTTTTAGACTTTTTTTTTAGAAAAAAATCTTTGCGCTTCAATTTTCAATATTTAATCGTCCAACGAT